>JAYESA010000007.1:136532945-136640445 GCA_036927795.1 Iris macrosiphon
GTGACATCTCGATACTGGCTTGGTAGCTGTTGTTGTAAGCAAACTCTACCAAGTACAAGTGATCCTTCCAAGAGCCTCTGAAATCTAGAACACAAGTATGAAGCATATCCTCAAGTATCTGGATGGTCCTCTCTGACTGACCGTCTGACTGTGGGTGATATGCACTACTAAACTTGAGCTGGGTGCCCAAGCTAGCCTGCAGACTCCTCCAAAAATATGAAGTAAAGCGACTGTCCCGGTCTGATACTATGCTCACAGGGACTCCATGCAGTCTGACTATCTAGCGCACATACATCTTTGATAGTCTCTCCGTAGACATACCCATTTTGAATGGTAGAAAGTGGGCCGATTTGGTCAACCTGTCTACGATGACCTAAATCGCATCCTTCCCTCCTGGAGAACGGTGAAGTCCAGAAACAAAATCTATGGTTACATGCTCCCATTTCTACTCCGGAATGGGTAACGGCTAGAGCAATCCTCCTGGCCTCTGCCTCTCCGCCTTTACCTGCTGGCACACTAAGCATCGGGATACGAAGCGTGCTACCTCCCGCTTCATCCCGTACCACCATACATGCTCTCTCAGATATCTATACATCTTGTTGGCACCTGGATGCATAGAGTACTGGGATCGATGTGCCTCCTGAAGAACCTCCTCGCGCAACGATCCACTCGGCACACACAACCTGGTATCGTGTCGCAATGAACCATCATCAGCAATGGTGAAGTCATCTGATAATCCAATCTGAACCTGCGTCCTGATGCTCCTCAGGGACTCATCCTCAAACTGTGTAGCCCTGATTCGGTCTATCAACTCTGACAGAATCTGCAGTCCCCACATCTGCATCTCAACTCCAGGCACTATCACCTCAATGCCCAAGCTCTCTAGATCTGCCAGAAGATAACGATCTGTAGTCAGGCATATAGCTACCGGATACCTGCTCAACGCATCCGCAACTACGTTCGCCTTCCCTGGATGGTACTGCAATAATATGTTAAAGTCTTTCATCAACTCCAACCATCTCCTCTGTCTCATGTTCAGCTCTTTTTGGGTAAACACATACTTCAAGCTCTTGTGGTCTGTGAAGATCTTTATACGCTCTCCGTATAAATAGTATTTTCACAACTTCAGAGCAAAGATGACCGCTGCCAACTAGAAATCGTGGGTAGGGTAGTTCTTCTCATGAGGACATAATTGCCTAGAAGCATAGGCAATCACCCTCCTATTCTACTGTAACACACAACCCGGTCCTTTCTCCGATGCATCACTATAGATAGTGAATCCTCCAGACCCTGATGGCAACGTCAACACTAGAGCTGTCATCAACCTCCTCTTTAGATCATCAAAGGCGATCTGGCACTCCTCTACCAAACAAACTCTATGTCCTTCCGAGTCAGCCTAGACAACGGCTCTGCAATCCAGAAAAAATCCTGAACAAATCTTCTGTAGTAACCTGCCAGCCCTAGGAAACTCCTAACCTCGGCTACTGAACTCGGAGCACTCCATGCCTCAACTGCCATGATCTTTCTCGGATCCACCGAGATCCCCTCTCCAGTCACCACATGACCAAGGAATTCAACCTTGTCAAGGAAGAACTCGTACTTCGAAAGCTTTCCATAAAGCTTCTCTTTCCTGAGAGTCTCCAGCACTATCCTTAGATGCTCCTCATGCTCCTCTGGGGTCTTCGAATACACCAAGATGTCATCTATAAACACCACCACAAACCTGTCCAGATGCTGATGGAACACCTTGTTCATCAGATTCATGAACACTGCCGAGGCATTAGTCAACCCAAACGGCATAACCATGAACTCATATTGTCCATACCTGGTCCGAAAAGTCATCTTCGGAATATCCTCCCTTATGACCTTCACCTGGTGGTAGCCTGTCCTCAGATCAATCCTGGAAAACACCCTCGCTCCGCTCAACTGGTCAAATAGATCATTAATACGCGGCAGCGGATACTTGTTCTTGATTATGAGGTTGTTCACAGCCCTATAGGCGATACACATCTGTATCGACCTATCCTTCTTCGGCACAAAAAGTACCAGAGCACCCCATGGAGAAGAACAAGATCTGATAAATCCCTTGTCCTGAAGCTCATCCACCTGCTTCTTCAACTCTATCAGCTCACTGTTGCTGACTCTATAGAGGTGCTGGGATATCGGCTCTGTGCCTAATACCAAGTCTATAGAGAACTCCACATCTTTGTCCGGAGGTAACCTTGGCAACTCCTCCGGAAAGACATCCATGAACTCCGCTATCAGTGGATGTAGAAATCTCGGCTCTACCACCAGGGCTCCACAGAAGATTCTCTCGCTCTGCTCCGCTGCTCCTCTGGCAACCTCAAACTCTGGCTCACCCGGCGGACTAAACAACACTCTGCCTCCATGATAATCTATACTAGCACAGTGCATACTCAACCAATCTATCCCGAGTACAATATTGTAGCTCGGAAGTGGCATTATGAGTAGGCACACACTCAACTTCCGGCCTCTCAAGGTAACTCTCCGGTCTCTGTAGACATCACTGACTTGGATGATGCCACCCCCGGTCGTGATCTTGCAGAGTCTAGCTAAAGGTTCAGTAACAAGATGGTGTCTAATAGCAAAAGATACAGACACAAAGCTATGGGAAGTACCGAAATCAAATAAAGCAAGTGCTGGAATGGAATCAAGAAGATCACAGATCAAATGAAGTCAATATGGTACAAGATACGATATCATCAATGAAGGACAGTAATATTGCAAAAGAAACAATTTCAAAAAAATTAAAGATAGCAAAAATCAGGAAGGGTCCTAGTTGTGATTGAGCACACTCTCTCTCAGCCTATATCCTATATCCTATTACAAATAAACCTAGAAACTGGACCTGCAAACTACGACCTGCATACTAGACCATGCATGGGCCGCCACCAAAAACCTGTCACGACCCGTACCCAAAAAATCGGACATGAGTCGTGGGTACGTCCAGCCTACGTCGCAGAATCGGTGGTAGAACGCTGTAAAGGTCCGTTCTAGGTCACAATATCTATATCTCACAAAACCTGTCAATATAACCTCTCCAAAAGGAGGGCAACCACGCAATATATATAACTCAATCACAATAACTAGGGGAAGAGTAAAAGCACGATAAGATATCATAAATAAACGAGAACCAAAGGGAGTAATACAATATCCAAATATACAGTCCAAGACTAAAGTCTACAATATCTCACAATAACAAAATAATAAATAGCAATACAGTCATCCAAAATAGCAAGTGGGAACAACTCAGGGAAACCTACCTAGCTAACTAGGGTGCTAACGGCGTCTCCTCGACGGGCTCCTCCTCAATCTCTGGGTCACAACATTCCTCGACGCCCGACCCGTAGAATATTCGGCAAAAATCCTCATGATCCTCTGGAAAAATATGCCCAGTCAGGACTGGAGCAAAGTACATAATTCTGAAAGCAACTCCAAATACATGGTAAGGTGTATATGACTAGCAATAAAAAAGTATACAAGATGCACAGAAAAGTAAATACATGGTGGAACAGAAAGTAACTGCAATGTAAAACTGGGGAACAATACAAGTAGTAGAGAAGTAACTGCATGTGAGAAAATAAGAATACTAGCTAAGTGCCTTGAGCACAAGTTCGTTATATGATCGGCTTAGGTTGCACATGAATAATCTACGATAACTCCGTTATGCGTGAGTTGTATAACCGATATACATATGAATAATGTTTGGCTTTGATCACATAACCAACTCCTACTCCCCTCCTCCACTAATACTCTTGGATCTAACCACGACATGCTACGTACATGATAAATAACTCGCGCACATGAAGGCGAGAGCATACGAAGCACATGATAACATATGAGAATCAATATCCGAAGCACATGATAAAATACACGTGATAGAGTACCCGCTGAACACGGTAAGGGGGATAACATCTCATGACGGGATCCACTAGTACCAGCTCGTGAAACAATGTGTCAGAATCAAGTATTACAGTTCTAGAACAGGTGATATAAACGCTATCATGAAATGGAAACGATCAGTGGTAGGTACTCGCCTGACGTCCTGAGCAACTATTGAGGATCGAGATCCGGACTGGCATCACAAGAACCTATTACGAAAGCAAGGTTAAACGGGGTTCTAAAGAGTTAAACTGATATAAAATAACTAAAAATAAGGTTCTAGGGTTATTCTAGGTCGAACGGGTCAAACCGGTAAAATTTGGGTCAAAAAGTCAACATGGGTCCAAAAAGTCAACTCTGGGTCAAAACTAGGTCAAATATTGACTTTTACGGTCAACGGGGACAATTATGGTCAACGCTAGGTCAAACTTTGGTGCCCCTAAAATTTTAGGTCAAAACTAGCTCATTAAGCTAGTAAACCCTCAAACTCGCCTCCTCGAGATACCGGGATACTCTCGGTATCCAATACCTCGACCTAAGCTACGCACCCCGCCTATACCCGCTAAAACCTATGCTAGCACGCGTAATTATATACACATATACATATAAAAACAATTCTAAACCTATTCCTAGGCAATTGCTCAAAAACTCGCCCCGATAATCAATACCTTGGGTATCTCAAGGTATTGAGATATCCACTACCCCTCTCTCTAACACTAACCTTCTAGCTATCTATCTATGTATATAGATATATACCTAGCTATATATATAGGCTAATATATATATATATATATATATATATATATATATATATATATACATATCTACATACTAAATATATATATATATATATATATATATATATATATATATATATATATATATATATATATATATATATATATATATATATAACACACATATATATATACACCTACGTATCTATATGTATATATATCCACATATACACATATATATATAACCATACCCATACCTCATATATATATATATATGTATCTAACTATATACATATCTACATACTAAACTATCTATCTATCTATCTATCTAAATATCTATCTATCTATATCTCTAGCCCTCTCTCTCACTCACTGCCTGCTGCTATTGCTAGGCCTCGCCACGCCAAGCTACTGTTGCTGCTACAGTGCGCTGCTGCTGCTGCTAGTGCAGCAGCTACTTGCTGATGCTGCTGCGCTTCGCTGCCTCGCCGCCTCGCTGCTCTCTGCACTGCACTCGCTGCTCATCTACTACCCCCCGACACACCACGCACACACAGACACACACACACACACACACACACACACACACATATATATATATACATATATATATATATATATATATATATATATATATATATATATATATATATATATATATATATACATACATACAATCACACACATGTATATATATATATACATGTGTGTGATTGTATATATATATATATATATATATATATATATATATATATATATATATATATATATATACACTTACACATATGTATATAGGTACACACACACATATATACAATCACACACATGTATATATATATAAACACACTACATATATATATACACATACTCATATATACACACACACACACACACACACACACACACACACACACATATATATATATACACACACACACAAACACAGATACACACTCATATAAACATATACAAACACACACATATATATATACATATATAGACACACATACATATATATATATATAAACTCATATATACATATATACATAAACACAAACACAACATACACAACACACACAACACTCACCAACGCAAGCCCAACGACCCAAACCTCAATAAATACATATAAATATATAAAATATAACCCGTGAACTCTAGCACACACTCCCCGAAGCTAACCCAACGTGCGCACGAGCCCGAAACCTAGAAACCAAGTCGAAATGGCTGTTCGGTTATTTCGACGAACACGTGGTGTGCGGTTCACAAAATCTCATGAAACGCACACCAAACCTTCTCGGAATCGGCCCAAAATTTATCCACAGGTTCTAATCGATGTCTAGATCCTAAAAAAAATGCTAACTCGTCGATTCTAGGTCCATGGCAAAAACGCGCACGCACATAGAACCTACGACGACGAAAACCCCCAAATCGCCCGAAACGCCCATTTCTCTGCGACACGACTTCACGTGTCCGAACGGAGACACGTACTTACCCTCAAGATACCGAAGCACGTCTATCTAGGTTCATCTAACCTAGGGCATTACCAAAAATTGGGCCAATCTTGGATTTCACCCAAAATTGACACAAAACCTAATGTCAAAGTCTCCAAACACAACCAAACAAGTTCCAACTTCCTCCCACATGTAGCCTTAAGGTCTAGAAATTTTCTAAACCACTAATTACACTATATAATAGCAACCAATAAGAGAAAAGTTAGGGTTTACCTCTTGGGAGTTGGAATTCCAATGCCAAAGTCTCCAAAACCCTTAAAATCACCACCTTCAAGCCTCCAAATCAAGCCTTCACACTGAGTCTAGGCTCTACACACCTAGGTTAGGGAAAAGCAAATGGTTAAGGTTCACATAAATAGAAGAAATGGATGAAGGAAGAAAAGAAAAGGGGAATTACTTACTTGGAATGGGAAATTGGAAGAAGAAGGAAGAATAAAGAGTGGAGAATGGAGACGAAGAAGAAGAAAATTGAATGGAGAAATGAAGAGGGGGGCTGCTGTCCAGATCTGGAAATATGGGCCGGCCAAGTGCAAATGTAGGGTTTACATAATCTAAATGACTAAAAAGCCCTTTCCTTTAGTCATGCAACTTGGGTTTAGGTTTGGGGTTCCAAATACACTCAAATTAACTCCTAATCACTCCAACTAACTTATTAAAAATATAATAACTATTCTAAACCCAAAAATAGGCCTCACAAGGGTGTTGGTTGGGTCGGACGTGGGTCCACTAGGGTCTGACATGGGTCCAGACTAGCCAAAACCCTAAAACAACTAATAAAAAAAATAATACAATCAACAATTAAATATAAATATAATTATTTATGAACAATACATAATTTACCAAATAAAAATAAAAAAATAATCCTATTTTCTAGAATTGGGTAGTGACAAAGGCCGTGCCAAGTTGGCGCTTCAACTCTGCTATCCTGGTGGCATTCCGACCCACCAACAGTATGTCATCAACATAAAGCAACAAAATGATGAAGTTATCCTCGGTGAAGTACCTCACAAAAATACAATGATCTGACGTCGTTCGTGCATATCTATGCTCCCCCATAAATGACTCGAACTTCTTGTACCACTGTCTCGGAGCCTATTTTAGACCATACAAGCTCTTTCTCAACACGCAGACCAAATGTCTGCTCCATGTACAACTCCTCCTCAAGATCACCGTGGAGGAATGTCGTCTTCACGTCCATTTGCTCGACCTCCAAGTTGAAGCTGGCTGCCAATGCTAGAACCACCCGTATATATAACTGCTTAACGACTGTCAAAAAGATCTTACCATAATCTATGCCTTTCCGCTGACTGTATCCTTTAACTACCAGCAGCCTCGCTTTGTATCAAGGGTGAGTAGCATCATATGTCTGCTTCACTCTGAACACCCATCGATTCTTCAAAGCCTTCTTTTCCTTTGTCAACTACACCAGATCATAAGTAGAGTTGGCTTTTAAGGAAATCATCTCCTCCTACATGGACTCTATCCACTAATTTCTGTTTTCGTCTTCCATAGCCTCTGCGAATCTTCCGGGTTCTCCCCCGTCAGTTAGTAGCACATACTCACCCGGTGAGTATCTCGTAGATGGTCGATGCTCTCTATCGCTCCTCCTCAACAGAACCACTGGTGCTGGCTGTATATCTATAGTCTTCTCCCCTCCATGAACTGCCTCCTCAGTATGCTCATCCTCCCAAGGGTTACCCTGACCACCATCATAAGGCTGATGATCAAGGTTGTGAGCAACTCCATGTACCGGCTCCTCCATAACTGGATCCTCTGCGATGTCCTCTGAAAACTGCTCGAAGCGAAATAACTCTAACTTAAGAAATTCCTCAGGCTCTGAAGGCATCTTTAGAGTTTTTTTTTACTGGATTATAGAGTCTATAGCCAAACTCATCCTGACCATAGCCGACAAAGATGTACCGCCTCATCTTTGGCACAAGTTTGAATCTTTCGTCCTTTGGTACATTCAAGAAGGCCTTACAACCAAACACTCGCAGGTGATTATATGACGGTTATTTGCCGTACCATACTTTATCAGGCACATCACCCTGCAAAGGAGCACTACGAGATAAATTAATAACATAAGCAGCAGTGTAAAGTGCTTCACCCCAATAGCTGCCTGAAAAGTTTGCTTTTGACAGCAAACACTGCACCCTCTCCATTAGCGTCATGTTCATCTGCTCCGCTACACAGTTGAGCTGCGGTATCTTTGGTGGAGTCTTCTGGTGTCGTATCCCTTGCTTTCTGCAATTAGCATCAAAGGGACCGATATACTCACCGTTATTGTCCGACCGAACACAAAGTAGCTTCTTGTCCGTCTCCCTTTCAACAGAGGCCTGAAACTCCGTGAAAGTGGACAACACTTGATCCTTGGTCTTTAAGGTATAGACCCAAACCTTTCTGGAACAATCATCAATAAATGTTACAAACTAAGAAGCATCACCAATAGATTTTACCTTCATAGGACTGCAGACATCCGAGTGAATCAACTCGAGCAACGCCGGCTTCTTTGAACTTGGGTGACTTTGGAAAGACACCATATTTTGCTTCCTCGTCAAATAGTGCGTGCACTTCTCCAACTTTGTAGACTTTAGCCCTGAAATTACCTTCTTGTTCACCAAGTAGCTCATCCCCTTCTCGCTGATATGGCTGAGCCGTTTGTACCATAACTCTGTAGACGCATCAGTAGCTGCATTAACCTCCTGTGCCCCTTGTGCGCTCCCTTCCATAGTAGAGTTTGGACCTCTTGCTTCCTCTGACAATCACTATCGAACCTCTAGAAAGATTTCATTGATTGTTCTCGAATAGACTGAAGAAACCCTCATCATCCAACCTTCCAACAGACACCAGGTTAAAAAGGATATCAGGGACATGATAGATATCTTTGAGTACAAGAATTGCACCTATCTTTGTCCTCAAATGCACATCTCCAATGGCAACCGCCTTCGACACATCTATATTGCCCATTTTTAACACTCCACAGTCGCATGTTGTGTTTGTAGCAAATAATATCCAGTTATGAGATACGTGCTGTCATGCCCCAGTCCCAAAAGTACATGGGACCAGGCCACGTGGCAATAGCCAGCTGACACGTCTCCGAGGATATCCCAATTTAATGGATCCACGAAGAGTGCTACGCTGTCCTATAATACTAACATGTCCAATATCAGTCAATAACAGGTAATCTAATCTCATCCACAAAATAAAGAGCAAGAGGTACTAAATAAACTGCTGGATAATAAATACCAGTCTCAAGATATTATAGTACAATCAGTGAAGTCTGGTGGGAACAAACCCACTACTATGACGAAATAAAGTACTGAAATGAGATTAAAAGATAATGATTAGGGCATCGGCTGACTAGATAATGATGCACCCAATCTAGGCTGAAGGCCTACCAACTGATCACGGAAACTCTGACGGCTGCACCTCTAACTCCTCGGCTGTAGCGAATCTCGTCTCCTGTCCGGGGCCGTATACTGTCCGGTAGAAAGCCTCGTCTAAATCTAGAAGGAAACCAGGTCCTCAGAGGGATGTAACAAGATACAAAGAGACAAGCCATATATAAATACTGAATAAAATAAATACAATAAAGGGTGTGCTAGCAAATCTAAGTGAATGCAATGTAAGAACAACTGTGAGTATATGAGAAGGTGTAAGCTAGACATATGCTGACGTAATTCACCAGTCGTGATAACCGGCTAGTATATGCCACACATGCCCCTATAACACGGGCGTAGGAATACAGTAACGTCCAATATTCTATAGAGTGTGGTATCTGTAATGTCATCAAGTAACGTCCCACACTCTACAGAATATGGTATCAGTAATATATATAAATACGTCTGTATCATTCCATCGAGTGCGGTATCAGTGTAAAGGAGTGGGGTGTCCCATATGCCTACCAGTCGTCCTCCCATCCCAATGTAGATATACCCGTCAAATAATTGACACGCATATCCCTTATCTAAATACCAAGTCTCTAAATTGAAATAGTCCTAGATTTCTTGCTAACCGTGATGCACGTCGCACGTGGCGATAGCTAGTCGATCACGCGAACACGCATCCCAACATGAGATTTATCTCTATGAATACGTGTAACAGTGTCAGGTCTTGGAAGAATACATGATATCCTCCCATAGGGTGAGTCTACTAATGACTAAGTCAATGCATACCAATCTTCGACGTATCCGTCGAATGCACCCGAGACAATCTCGGACGCGCACAGTTGTATAAGACAGAACAACAAGCATACAATACAGCATTTGCATAATTTAAATTAGACAGCAAAATATAGCAAGGTATCTTGCCTGAGTCTTCGAGAGATGAATGCCAAAAGCCTGTTCCGGTAGCGTCTCCTGGCTGATCCAAAGACCCTAGAAAATAATATAACACAATAATACAGGCATCAGATACTACGCCTTATCTACATACGATTAAAATACTACTCTTGAATACTTGTCGCGAGTTCACTGTTGCTCGAGTACAGCGTCACGTATGCACGTAGCTAGGGTGTACACGAGTGTTGCCTTCGGTTAACAGGTGCCTCGGGGCAATAATTATCCAATTACGGTTATCCCTGATTTTATTTCTATGCGAACACCTGTCTTTGGTTTCTATATTCAGTGCACGTGGTTTATGACCAGACGTTAATTTAACTAAAGTCCTTTATGATAGGTATCGTGGTTAAGGAATTTTTTATTTATTAACAAATTCTATTCAGGTTAATCATTAAGCCATCATCATTTTAATTAGGGTTAGAAAGGTTGTGTTTCAACTATGATTCTCGATACACAGTCCCAACAATCATTCATGGACACGATACGTGGTGAGATGGTTGGAACACAAGAAAGGAACTGCTGGAGGATGAGTACCTGATCAATAGGACGTGGGGCGTCTGCTCCTTCGACGAAGGTGTCTCCGGCAGCGTAGACGGATCCGTCCAGCGGTGATGGGCAGTCGGGATCGGGGTAGTACTTCGGTCGGGGAGCGGGCTGGGGTGTGCACCGGTCGGGGGCGGCGACTGGAGCATTCGGTCAGGGAGCGGCGGGAGCAGTCGGTCAGGGGGCGGGCGGCTGGAGCAGTCGATCAGGGAGCGGGCGGCTGGAGCAGTCGGTCGGGTGAGGTGGTCGAGGTTGAGGGGTCCGGCCGACAGGGAGGTTTGTTTAGGTGGGGGTCGGCTAGGGCTTGGAGAGGGTGGTGAATGTTTTCTTAGGGTTTCAAGTGGAGGAACTTCATATATATATATGTGTGTGGAAGTTGTGGGCTAGCCTCGGCTTGGGCCTATCTGGGCTCATTGAGGTGGGCTGGTCTAATGAGAAGGAGTATAGGTGGGCTGGTTTAAGTGCTTGCTTGAGGTGAAATTTAATTAAAATTAAACTAACAACTTAACTATGTAATTCATAATGTATTTAAAACATTAGGAACTAGATTTTTGAGTGGTACACAGGAGTCGTGGCGTAACGGCTTGGTGTAGACTGATACCCTAATTTGGGTACTTGGAATTTGGGGTGTGGTTGATCTCAAATTAAAATACTCAAATAAATCCTACTTTTGACGAGGGGGTTTACAATCTACCCTCCTTAGAGCATTTCGTCCTCGAAATTAAACATACATATGGGTAAGAACTAAGGACGAAAAAAAAAATACTGAAACGTACCTAGTCCTTCGAAGAGGTGGGGATAACGTTGTCTAATGTCCTCCTCGCATTCCCAGGTCTACTCGCCTGGTGCCTGATGCCTCCATGCGACACGAACTTGGGGAATAGTCTGTCCTCGCAGTACATTCTCACTCCTGTCCAGAATCTCGACGGGCTCCTCTTGGTATGATAGACTCGGGCCAATTGTGATCTCTGAGTGGTCAAGCACGTGACTAGGATTCGGTATGTACCTCCTCAATTGAGATACATGGAAGACATCTTGGACTCCTTCCAAGGTCTGCGGCAAGGCTAATCTGTAAGCAACCTCTTCGACGCGTTCTAATATGTCGAATGGCCCGATGTACCTCAGACTCAGCTTCCCTCTGCCTCCGAATCTGATAGTCCCTCGTGTAGGTGAGATCTTTAAAAATACGTGATCTCCAACCTGAAACTCTAAGGGTCGACGATGCGCATTTTCCTAATGCTTCTGTCGGTCTTGTGCTGCTCGAAGGTGCCCTTGGATCTTCTTCACCTTTTCTACCGTACGAACAACCAACTCTGGTCCGAGAATCTGTCGCTCGCCTATATCACTCCAGCATACTGGGGAATAATATTTCCTTCCATATAATGCTTCATAGGGAGCCATCTGAATGCTCGCTTGATAGATGTTGTTGTAGGAAAACTCGACCAGATGCAAATGGTCCTCCCATGATCCTTCGAAGTCAAGCATGCACGCTCTCAGCATGTCTTCTAGCGTCTGAATGGTGCGCTCCGACTGGCCATCTGTCTGTGGGGGATACGCTGTGCTAAACTTTAGGCGAGTACCAAGACTCTCCTGCATACTCCGCTAAAAGTAAGACGTAAACCTCGTATCCCTGTCAGACACGATGCTAACTGGTACTCCGTGTAGGCGCACCACCTCTCTCATATACATATCTGCTAAGGCCTCCGTTGATTGCCCAACTCTGAAGGGTAAAAAATATGTGGACTTGGTGAGTCTATCCACAATTATCCATACTACATTGCGCCCACTAGGACTCCTCGGGAAGCCCGTAACGAAGTCTATAGTGATATGCTCCCATTTCTACTCCGGTATAGGAAGCGGTTGGAGCAATCCTGTGGATCTCTGGTGCTCAGCCTTGACTTGTTGACACACCAGGCACTTGGCCACAAAGTGTGCTATCTCCCTCTTCATTCCGTGCCACCAGTAGTACTGTCTTAAGTCCCTGTACATCTTTGTGCCTCCTGGATGAATAAAATAGGTTAAACTGTGTGCCTCTGCCATTAACTCTTGACTAAGTTCTCCATTTGGAACATAGAGACGATCTCCGCATCTCAAAGTCCCATCTTCATGTATTCTCAGTCCTGTCTGCATTCCAGCCTCTGTCCTCTGTCTAAGCCTCTGAAATCTGGCGTCTGTCGGCATGGCAGCCTTGATTCTCTCCACTAATGTCGATTGCAACTGGAAGCTCGACAACTGTCCATCTACTCCAGACATAATGACCTCTATACCCATCTGCTCTAGCTCTCTCAACAGGTGTGGTTGGGTGGTCATGAAGAATGCCATGGGTCTTCTGCTCAACGTGTCAGCTACTACGTTGGCCTTTCCCGGATGGTACTGTAGCTCAATCTCGAAGTCTGTCATCACCTCGAGCCAACGTCTCTGCCTCTGATTAAGATCCTTCTGAGTGTAGACGTACTTTAGGCTCTTTTGATCAGTAAATATCTCCACTCTCTCCCCATATAGATAGTGCCTCCAAAGTTTCAAGGCGAAGATTACTGCTGCAAGCTCCAGGTTGTGGGTGGGATAGTTCTTCTCATGTGTCCTCAACTATCTAGAAGCATAAGCTACAACCTTCCCATGTTGCATTAAGACACATCCTAATCCTTTTCCGGACGCATCTCTATAGATTACAAATCCTCCGGGTCCAGAAGGTATGGTCAAGATAGGTGCTGTAGTCAAGCGCTTCTTCAGCTCATCGAATGCCTTCTGACACTCCTCTATCCAGGTGAACTCCTGCTCCTTACGGGTCAAATGGGTCATTGGCTCTGCGATCTTCGGGAAGTTTTCTACGAACCTCCGGTAATATCCGACAAGTCCTAGGAAACTCCTCACTTCTGAGACATTGGTAGGGGTTGGCCATGTCTCTACAGATAAAATCTTTGCCGGATCTACTGAGATGCCATCTCCTGAGATAACATGTCCAAGGAAAGTGACACGATCTAGGAGAAACTCATATTTGCTCAGCTTGGCATAAAGCCTCTCTCTCCTCAGCGTCTCTAACACTAGTCTCAAGTGTTCTTCTTTCTCCTCGTGGCTCTTCGAATACACCAAGATGTCGTCGATGAAGACTACCACAAACCGGTCTAAGTATTGGTGGAATACTCTGTTCATCAAGTTCATAAATACGGCTGGCGCATTTGTCAGTCCAAATGGCATTACTAAGAACTCGTAGTGACCATAATGAGTCCTGAATGCTGTCTTTTGAATGTCTTGCCTTCTCACCTTTACTTGATGATAACCTGATCTCAAGTCAATCTTTGTGAACACTACTGCTCCTGTCAACTGGTCAAATAAATCATCGATCCGCGGCAGGGGGTACTTGTTCTTGATAGTCAGAGCATTAAGGGCTCTGTAATCAATGCACATGCGTACTGTTCCATCCTTCTTAGGTACGAATAACACTGGTGCTCCCCATGGTGATGTACTAGGAAGGATAAATCCCTTGCTCTGCAACTCCTCTAATTGTAGCTTCAGCTCATCTAGTTCCTTCTTCGCCAATCGGTATACATTAGAAGATACCGGCGCTGCTCCGGGTACTAGCTCGATGGTGAACTCCATGTCTTTATCTGGCGGTAAGCCTGGCAGTTCTTCTGGAAATACATCCTCAAATTCTGCAACTATTGGCGGGGGTGCAATCTCCATAGCTATGCAATTTCCCGCTATCTGTCCTACTCCTTGCTCGACAGTCCCTCGCATGTACTCGAACTCTGGCTAATCTGGCAGTCTAAAGGTGACGCTACCCTTCCGGCAGTTCAGTACGACATTATACTGGCTTAGCCAGTCCATGCCTAACACAACATCAAAGTACGGCATAGGCAATACCAAGAATCGCGCTCTCATCTCTCTACCACATACAACTACCGAGCACGTTCTGATAGTGCTGGTAACCGGCACGATACCTTCTCCGGTAAGAATCTTCCAACTCTTAGGTAAGGGAGAAGTCGCTACTCTATGCATTGCTACAAATCTACTAGATATAAATAATAATGTATCTCCAGAATCAAACAATGCAGTTGCAGGTAATGATGCAACTAAAATGGTACCTGTGATAGCTTCTCCTTCTGTTTCTTCTTCGGTAGCTGCTAGTACAAAGGCTTGTCCCTGCCTCTGTCCTCCGGTCTGCTGACGAGCTCGCTCAAACTGTGCCTGCTGTGGGGCCAAGGGTGGTCCCCTCTGAAATCCTCCGGGGGCTGGTGGACGCTGTCCTCCTGGTGGGGGTAGTATCCTCTGTACTGGTGCTGTTGGCCTCTGGCCTGTCTGCAGTGCTGCTTCTCTGCGCTGCGGGCAATCTCTGACAAGGTGCTGACTTGACCCACATATCATGCACAATCCCAACTTCTTCCGACAATCCTTAATGACGTGTCCCTTCTTTCCACAATGGTGATAAGTCGGAAGCTCCTGCTGTGGATATGGCGCTGCCCTCTGCTGTGTCTGTGCTCCTAGACGACGGATTGGTCCTCCTGCTCCGGGCTGTGCTCTGGCTGGTGTAGTCGTGCTGGTACATCTAGCTCCTTTGATGATGGCCTCCTGGATTCTTGCCTCTGCAAGAACCTCTTTATAAGAAATCCTCGCATGTGTAGTGGTATACCTCTGTAGCTCAAAATTGAGGCCGTGATGAAATCTCTGGGCTTTCTCAAGATCGGTGGGTATCAGGACTGCACCAAATCTGCTAAGGCGGCTGAACTCCGCGTCATAGGCGTCAACAGTCATATTTCCCTATTCTAGTTATAGGAACTGGGAGTACAGGGTATTTCTGACTGTAGTTGGGAAATACTTCGTATTAAAATATTCTAGGAACTGTTCCCAAGTCTGGTTCTTTCCTACACTACGCTCAATGGAATCCCACCAATGGTGGGCGTTACCTTTCAGCTGGGCCCTCACTGCGATCATCCAAAGGTTGGGGTACAGTTATGAAGCCTCTAATAGCATCTCCGTGTTGGCGACCCAATCGGAGATTTGTTCTGCAGTCTTATTGCTTGAGAAAATATCTGGTCCCATCTGTCGGAACCATCTAACAGTGCCACCTATCTGGGCTGGTGGAGGTGCTGGTACTGGTGCTGGGACAGTTGTCCTCTCTAGTACTGCCATCAAACTCTGTCTCAATGTCTCTTTCTGATGCCACTGTGCTTGCATCATCGCCTGGAAGAACTGAAGTATCTGTGGTTGTCCATCTGGCTGTGGCATCTGGGGTGGATAAGGTGGAGGCGGTGGTAATGGAATCTCTGGCTTTGCAGTAGGCGTCTCCTCAGACGTCGGCCTCGCAGTCTGCGGCATCGGTGTAGCTCCTGAAGTCTGGCCCTCACAGTATTGCGTGGGGATTGTCTGGGAAGTCTGTCCCTCAGGCTGTGGTGTAGGATCGCCCTGCGATGTCTCGTACCAATGTATCAACGTGGTCTGTAGCGGGGGTTGCCCTTGGAGTACCTCCTCTCCTTGAGTGGTGTTATCTGGCATTGCGGCATGGGGTGCTCCTCGTCCACTGCGTAAATTCATCTTGCTGCAAGAGATGGATTTTATTAAAAGAGTACGAGGACAACAAACATGATGCAGATATTTAGAAGCAATGTGAATGAAGTTCAAAGGCGAATCAAAAAGTGGATGAGACCTAGTAATTTTTATCCTATTACAGGCTCACTGGGCATGTTACCATACCACAAGCAAAAAAGAAGACCTGCATGGGCCACCACTAAAACCATGTTACGCCCCAGTCCTAAAAGTACACGGGACCAGGCCACGTGGCAATAGCCAACTGACACGTCTCCGAGGATATCCCAATTTAATGGATCCACGAAGAGTGCTACGCTGTCCTATAATACTAACATGTCCAATATCAGTCAATAACAGGTAATCTAATCTCATCCACAAAATAAAGAGCAAAATGTACTAAATAAACTGCTAGATAATAAATACCAGTCTCAAGATATCATAGTACAATCAGTGAAGTCTGGTAGGAACAAACCCACTACTATGACAAAATAAAGTACTGAAATGAGATATAAAAGATAATGATTAGGGCATCGACTGACTAGATAATGATGCACCCAATCTAGGCTGAAGGCCTACCAACTGATCACGGAAACTTTGACGGCTGCACCTCTAACTCCTCGGCTGTAGCGAATCTCGTCTCCTGTCCGGGGTCGTATACTGTCGGGTAGAAAGCCTCGTCTAAATCTGGAAGGGAACCAGGTCCTCAGAGGGACGTAACAAGATACAAAGAGACAAGCCATATATAAATACTGAATAAAATAAATGCAATAAAGGGTGTGCTAGCCAATCTAAGTGAATGCAATGTGAGAACAACTGTGAGTATATGAGAAGGTGTAAGCTAGACATATGTTGACGTAATTCACCAGTCGTGACAACCGGCTAGTATATGCCACACATGCCCCCTATAACACGGGCGTAGGAATACAGTAACGTCCAATATTCTATAGAGTGTGGTATCTGCAATATCATCAAGTAACGTCCCACACTCTACAGAACGTGGTATCAGTAATATATATAAATACGTCCGTATCACTCCGTCGAGTGCGGTATCAGTGTAAAGGAGTGGGGTGTCCCATATGCCTACCAGTCATCCTCCCCTCCCAATGTAGATATACCCGTCAAATAATTGACACGCATATCCCTTATCTAAATGCGAAGTCTCTAAACTGAAATAGTCCTAGATTTCTTGCTAACCATGATGCATGTCGTATGTGGCGATAGCTAGTCGATCACGCTAATACGCATCCCAATATAAGATTTATCCCTATGAATACGTGTAACAGTGTCAGGTCTTGGAAGAATACATGATATCCTCCCATAGGGAGAGTCTACTAATGACTAAGTCAATGTATACCAATCTTCGACGTATCCGTCGAATGCACCCGAGACAATCTCGGACGCGCACAGTTGTATAAGACAGAACAACAAGCATACAATACAACATTTGTATAATTTAAATTAGACAGCAAAATATAGCAAGGTATCTTGCCTGAGTCTTCGAGAGATGAATGCCAAAAGCCTGTTCCGGTAGCGTCTCATGGCTGATCCAAAGACCCTAGACAACAATATAACACAATAATACAGGCATCAGATACTACGCCTTATCTACGTACGGTTAAAACACTACTCTTGAATACTTGTCGCGAGGTTCACTGTTGCTCGAGTACAGCGTCACATGTGCACGTAGCTAGGGTGTACACGAGTGTTGTCTTCGGTTAACAGGTGCCTCGGGGCAATAATTATCCAGTTACGGTTATCCCTGATTTATGTTCTATGTGAACACCTGTCTTTGGTTTCTATATTCAGTGCACGTGGTTAATGACCAGACGTTAAATTAACTAAAGTCCTTTATGACAGGTATCGTGGTTAAGGAATTTTTTATTTATTAACAAATTCTATTCTGGTTAATCATTAATCCATCATCATTTTAATTAGTGTTAGAAAGGTTGTGTTTCAACTATGATTCTCGACACACAGTCCCAACAATCATTCATGGACACGATACTTGGTGAGATGGTTGGAACACAAGAAAGGAACTGCTGGAGGACGAGTACCTGTTCAATAGGACGTAGGGCGTCTGCTCCTTCGACGAGGGTGTCTCCGGCAGTGTGGACGGATCAGTCCAGCGGTGATGGGTAGTCGGGATCGGGGTAGTACTTCGGTCGAGGAGCGGGCTGGGGTATGCACCGGTCGGGGGCGGCGGCTGGAGCAGTCGGTCAGGGAGCGGCGGGAGCAGTCGGTCAGGGAGCGGCGGGAGAAGTTGGTCAGGGGACGGGCGGCTGGAGCAGTCGGTCAGGGAGCGGGCGGCTAGAGCAGTCGGTCGGGTGAGGTGGTCGGGGTTGAGGGGTCCGGCCGACAGGTAGGTTTGTTTAGGTGGGGGTCGGCTAGGGCTTGGAGAGGGTGGTGAATATTTTCTTAGGGTTTCAAGTGGAGGAACTTTATATATATATATATATATATATATATATATATATATATATATATATATATATATATATATATATATATATATGTGTGTGTGTGTGTGGAAGTTTTGGGCTAGCCTCGGCTTGGGCCTATCTGGGCTCATTGAGGTGGGCTGGTCTAATGAGAAGGAGTATAGGTGGGCTGGTTTAAGTGTTTGCTTAAGGTGAAATTAGCCTTAATTAAAATTAAACTAACAACTTAACTAGGTAATTCATAATGTATTTAAAACATTAGGAACTAGATTTTTGAGTGGTACACAGGAGTCGTGGCGTAACGGCTTGGTGTAGACTGATACCCTAATTTGGGTACTTAGAATTTAGGGTGTGGTTGATCTCAAATTAAAATACTCAAATAAATCCTACTTTTGACGAGGGGGTTTACACGTGCGCTGAAGCACCTGAACCCACCAACCAAGAGTTATCATCGCAGGTGATGTTCATAACTACCTCATTACCTACAATGATCACGTCACCTCCCGACATCGAGGTCGTTCCTGTAGTATCCTCACTTTGCTTCCCCTTGTCTCCCTTCTTCTCTCTTTTCCAAGCAAAATAGTTCCGCTTGATGTGGCCCTTCTTGCCACAATGGTAATACTCCGAGTCCTCGTGCTGACCCTTGGACCTTCCCCTGCTTTTGTCTCTGTCACCGTCTGGACCCCTGCTTTTACCCCTTTCGCGGCTCTCTAAAACAAGCACCTCAGAGTGGGATGTGGATTAAGTGCCCTGAGAACATCTCTGCATCTCTTTATTTAGTACCCCGCTTATGGCAAACTCCAGACTGATCACGCCTTCCGGAGCAGAAGCGATCATAAACACTCGTACGATCTCCCACGAGTCTGGCAATATACACAACAGCCATAGTCCCTGAACCTCATCGTCGAACTTGACTCTCATCGAGGATAGCTGGTCAACCATGCCCTGGAACTCACTCAAGTGATCCGTAATAGATGCCCCATCTTTGTACCACAGACCCATCATCATCCGGACCAGGAATAATTTATTTACTCCGGTCTTCTTTGCATACAAAGATTCTAGCTTATCCTACAGTATCCTCGTATGCTTAATACTGGCAATGTGGTTGTATAAGTTCTCGTCAACGAACTTCCTGATGTATCCACACACCTGTATATGCTTGAAATTCCAGTCCTCTTCGAATTTGTCACTAGGCCTCTCGGAAGCAAATACTGACAGATGTAGCTTCTTAAAAAATAACAGATCCTTCATCTTGCTCCTTCAGTAATGATAGTTGGTACCATTCAGGTTTATCATGCACACCGGCTTCGCGTCCATCTCTCCTCCCTGGTTTGCCTCTCAACTCCTGACACCCTTTTGAAATTCTAGAACCTGGCTCTGATACCACTTTGTTGGGAACGAAAGTACGAAAACTGTTCCCCAAATCCGAGAGTACCTGCGAGAGAACTGAGCAAAACGCACAAACAAAAAATGCTAAACACAAATTGCAGACATAAAAATTTTTGACTTGGAAAACCCTTGTAGAAAAAACTACGGGATGATCGGAGTTAAAGCCTCTACTAATGGAATAAGAAATACACAAACTCCTTATAAACCTCTCACCGATCCAAACGGTTGGCTCACCACAGCTCTTTTGGAACAGAAAATAGATTATAACCACGAAGAAGAAAGACAACGAGAAATACCCGAAATCGATCTCCTTCTTCAAAACGGTCTCCAATACTTTTTTCTCTTCTCCAATGTTGCAATGACACTCTTGCCTCCTTTTCTCTCCTTGTTGCTATATTTTTTTTAGAGAGAGAGAGATATATTTTAGGGCTAGGAGACCCCTTGTCATGCCCCATGTCCCAAAATACGTAGGACTAGGAACACGTAAGCATGCCAGCCGTATGGATTTGGCAACTCCAATATATAGAAACTAAATCCACACGTACGCTGTAATATGAATACCAAATCCACAAGTGGTATAAAATATATCACAAGTCACAGGGTATAATCTAAATCTCATCCACGAAAATCAATATAAATAAATAACCAACATCTATATAACTAGATCTTAATAAGAAGTATCTAAAGATGATAGTTGGATGGAAACAAATCCACTACCAACTCGAATATAAGAGCAAATACAATATAAGTACAACACAATCAATACAATATAAGTATACCAGCTAGCAATTACGGCTCGAAGAGAAGGCATCCTCGAAACATACGTAACCATCCGAATCTGCGCTCCTACGAATACTCAAGAACAGATACACCTGGCAGGGGACCAGGTCCTCAGAGGGACGTAACAAGATACACATAACACATGCCAATAAAGTACTGAAATAAATATTCAATGGGGTCGCCTAACCGTCTAAGTGAATGCAGTTAAGAACAACTTTCCCCACAAGTGAGCTATCTGGCTAAAAACTGGGATTGGCATGACTCTCTCGGAGAACCAGGGGCCTAAAAGGCACGTCGTCTTTTAAACGGCGGAGGCCCGCCAAGTAGTATAGGGGTCATCACCGCCCGTATCTCCAGCGGAGCTTCCGGATTACAGAAGAAAAAAGTGTAAAGGAGCTCAAATGCGGTACTTGTTGTTCTTCCCACCCCATGCTCTAAGCATGTCACATCCATGACACAATTTGGTTCATAGCCTATTCTTAGTACCCTAACCCAATCCTGCAACCAAACAAGGACAAGGATGGGACCACCGTACTACAATAGGCTATGTCCCTAGACCTCTAATAACTGCTAAGTCTACTAGCATGCAAAGTTTCTAACAGCAGTTATTCCTATTGCACAGCCCACACGTACAGGAGGCCAAATCCTGCACGTCATTCTGTGATCTATATGAGACTCACAACTCGTGTAACAACTGTGTAACGGCCAATAAACCTAAAGATGCTACATGATAATGGGGTAGTCTCGTAAACAAGGTCAATGCAATACATAAATAAAACATATCGCGACGACACCGTCGCGCGTATTTTATATAACAGTTCAAATATATGAACTAAAGACAGAAATAAAGATGCATGCAACGTATGGAATATAAATAACAGTACAATGGCAAGGTATACTTGCCTGGCAAGAAGCTACAAAATGTAACGTCCAGATGTCCAATACACATGACCAGAAGCTATGGCCTCAGAAAAAATATCTCCGGATGCTAAAATAGATATCACCAACATTCCCAGAATAAGCAAAATAGCTAGAAAGCACATCCCTTTCGTCCAATTTGGACACAGGTGCAAAACCATAATTTTGGGTCAAAGTGGGGTCCATGTGTGGCCCACTTTGCACCGAAAAGCGTGTCAGAACCAATGGTCTCCAAATTCGTCCAACTTAGTGTTAACAAGTCCAGAATGATGATACAAATCCAACGAAACTTCCAGAATTGGATTCTGATGAGCCGATCACAAAATCGCCCGTCAAGTGGAGCCGTGGGACCCACGATACGCAATTTTGTCAACGTTCTCATAATCGAACCAAACTTGGGTCACAGGACCAGCGTATTGCTACGAGTCCGATGGCGCAAGTTTTGTCTCGATCCGACGTGTGTACACAAAGTTATGACGTATTCCAGAACATGCGAATACGGGGCGTTGTCGGCGGATACGCGTTGATTCCGGTGTGCACGCACATCCAAATCAACTTCTGTGAAATCCCGCACGTCCGTATCAACGGTGCGCACGTTTTGGTGAAGACCGCACGCGACCAAGTCGAACAAAAATCGAAGCAACGAGAAGAGAGGACGGGTTACCTGAATAGGGCTCCGTGGAACGAGGATTTCTCGTGTCCGGGTCACTGTGCCGTGTCCGGGTCACTGTGCCGTGTCCTGGTCAGGTTCAGTCGTGTCCGGTCTAGGGTTTCAGTGCTGAGGTTGGGGCTTCGCCAGAGCTGTTCAGATGGCACGGCGACTGGTCGTGATGGAGGCGGAGGGATCTCGTGGTCCGACGAGGCGCTGCTGCGGATCGGGGAACAACGGAGGACGGGCGGGGAGACGGTGATGGTGGTCAAGGCTGCGGAAGGGGTCGAGAGTTCGTCGGGGTCGACGATGGAGCGGGGCGCGGGTTCTGGAGGGTGGTGGTAGTGGCGCTGGGGGTTCGACGAGCGGCTGCGGGTCAAGGGGAAGAGGGTCAGGCGGAGGAGGAAGTCGAGGGTGGACTGGGAAAGGTGGGACAGCGGTCGGCGGAGATAGTGGCTAGGGCAAGGGGCTAGGCGGAGCTGTGAGGGGATGGTCGAGGGAGATGGTCGAGGGAAGTCTGGTCGAGGCGGAGGAGTTGGGGACGGGCGGTGTTCGTCGAGGGTTCGACGACGGGACAGAGCTGCGGGCGGCGGAGAGAGGAGAGAGAGAGGGTGATCTGGCGGCAGGGCATGGAAATCGAGGACAATAAATAGGGCGCCGGAAAAGTGATTCCGTTAGGTTTAGGATTAGGGTTTCGGTGAGGGTTTCGGATCCGGGTTGGGTTCGATTCGGATCCGACCCGACCCAACCCGACCCGTTAAGGCTGGGTTTGGTCCGGTTCATTTTGATAGCGGTTTGGGTCGGTTTGGTTTGTTTAAAATAAACCGGATTCAGTCAGGGTTTAATTAGGTTTAAATATACATTAGTTTTTAGGGCTTTAAAAATATTTCCGTAGTCCAATAAATTTAAAAAAAATTACCCTATGTCCAGTTTTTTATTTTACACCCAAAAATACTATTTTCATAATATTTTAATATTAATTAACATTATTTAAAAATCATTTAATCACAAAATATATTAGTTTTAATTCCAGAAAATTATAAAAAATTATGAAAAATTATTTTAAAAATTCTTGAAAAATCAGGGGGTTTACATATATATAGCCTCAAACCCACAACTAGCATTCCTATTATAGATAGAAATATCCAATCGAAATCCAAATCCATTGATATATTCCTATTATATATAGGAATATCCAATCCAAATCTATTGATATATTCCTATTATATTTAGGAATATCCAATCCAAGTAAATTGAGTTATTCCTATTATATGTAGAAATACTCAATCCTACTCCGGGATATTTTCTACATAGGTTGGGAACCCCACCCACTCCAACATCCCTAACTTATAACTCCTTGCACCAACAAGGGTCCTCATCGAAACCTCCTCTCCTTTAGACTTTCCTTTACTCGAACATGCCACCCTGCCTCAGGAACCGGTCACCCATTCCCGAAGGTCGACGAGCCGATCATCAGCACAACCAAGCACCAAAAGGTCAGCAATGGCCAGGCTGCTTGGCAATGGCGGCGGCAATAAAACATAGTTGCTACGACTAAGAACGCCCCCACCAGTTCGTCCGAGCCCCACCGTTCCCTGACGGGACCGACCAGTGCCTCCCCTGGCTCGCCTACCCCGACGAAGGGTCCGCCATCAACCTGTTAACATGAGCGCAACTGCAACAGTGGTCACGGTAGCAGTTGACCGCACAGCTGCAATGACAACAATGGCATCAGTGGCCATGGCCACGAGCCATTACGCAATGACCCCCTCTTGTTCGTCCGTCTGCTCCCGTGTAGCTTGTTTGTCGCTTCATCTTACTAAGAACCCGCAAGCGTCGAGGATCGAATTTGAAGTGCAGTCCAGACAAACCGCACGAAGAAACTGATTTATTTCAGAATTTGCCTAGGCCAAGTCAACAACTTCGAGCAACGATTCTGTACGATCCAATCGTTGGATCCCTGATCTTTTTCTTCCATATCATAGCTGGTATATAGCCCTTCAAACCTGTCAAGTTTTGCACGTTAATTTTACTATTTGCTTGGCCAAAATTGCCCATCAAGTCACTAAAAAAATAGACTGTTTTAGCGACGAAAATATTCATCGCTAAAAAATATTTTTTTGTCGCTATTTTCAAATAGCGATGGATTAATGACAAAATTCTTTCGTGAGAAATATTAACATTGTTACGAATTTTTTGTCGTTAATCCATCGCTAAAGCGACGGCTTAGCGACGGAATGAGCAACATAATGTCAGCGATGTATTAGTGACGTATAAGTTCCGTCGCTAAACTTTCTGACTACTTTTCGACATAATAGCGACAGATTATGTGAGCCCAAAAATTGTCAAAATTTTCAGAAGGTTTTGCACATTCTGGGATCACATAGTTCGTCGCTAAGTCGTCACTCCCAGTGACGGATTAGCGACGATTTTAGCGACGGACCCTGATACATGTTTGATATATTTGTGTCTCATACATTTTAGCGACGAAATTTTCTGTCGCTAGGTAGTACCTGACATAAGATTATCCGTCGAAAATTCGTTGCTGAGCTGAGATTTACCAGATTTTTTGTCACTAATATGTCGCTAGTCCATCGCTAAAGATAATATTTTTCCCTGAAATCCATTTTTGCTGAGCATATACCTGTTATACATTCACCATTTTCCACACAAATAAATTTCACACAAGTAAATTCCACACAAACTATAAAAACCCACACAAACATGTCCAAATGTTATATATACAATGAACTAATAAAGTAGAGTAATCCAAACATACCACAAACTCAAAAATACAACGGTGGAGGCGGAGGCGGTGTTATACAATTCAAGTCCAAAAATACGACGGTGTTATACAATTTCACAAAGTCAAATAAATACAATCAAGTCAAATAAATATAATCAAGTCAAAAAATACAACCAACTCAAAAATATACCACAAACTCAAAAATCTATCAAGTCGACGGTGGAGGCGGAGGAGGCAGCGGCTAGCCATGTACTACGCCACAACCATGGCGATGGTATTCTGTAGATCATCGGGAGCAACGACAGATGGAACAGTGGCAGGAGCCGTCAAAGGAGCTGGAGGACCCATTGATGTTGTTGCAGGTGCTGGAGCATCACGCGTGTCTATCAACTGTCGGACCAGCCCATGTTGCTCATGCACAGTCATCGTGAGCTACTCCAGAGACATTGCAACAGAAGGAACACTGGACTTGGGCACTGGTGGAGCTGGAGTAGCCATCGGAGGAGCTTTAGAAAGAACCGACGGCTGGGATGCTAACGATTCGGTAGCGTACACGCTGCCGCATTTTCCTTCTCTGATAGCTTGTACCCACCGATCGTTTCTCTCAGTCGACGTACTGCTCTCAGCTCCCCCCTCTAACGTCTCATACGTCTCCTATATTTATTTATATAAATAGGTTTAGAGTTCAGAATTTTAGAGTTATATGTGCTATATTTGATTTTGGTTAGTATCATATTAGATACTAGATATCATATTATATAATTTAACCAAGGTTCAAATTATCATAACCAGAATTGGTATCAGACTATTCCTTAACTCTAAAACTATTTGATTCTTAGTATTTTTGTAAATTGAATAAAATAGTAATCACCCTTGTCGATTAATTTAAATTCAATAGATAAGTTTTTCTCTTTTATATGCTTTTACAATATTAATATAATCTAATATAACTTTATAATCCATTAGAATGGATAAAAAACTAACCTAGAAACTAGGAAATATCATAGTTTGATTGTTTGACCTAGAGTTGACCTAGTTTGACTGTTTTGACCTAGAAATCTAGAATCTAATTAAATATAAAATAATCTAATTAAATTGACAAAATTTTATAAATACAACTTACATATACTTTGGCGGTCCGCTCATCTACGAGCTTCCCATCTTTCTTTCTTTTATGGGTCTGTTGGAAAATTGCTGAAAAGTCGACGGTCTTGGGGTCTTCTCCGGCTCTGACGGTCTCGTCGCACTGTAAAAATTAAGTAATTAATAAATAAGCAAAAAAAATAGAATTACAAAAACTGATATAGCGGAATTTTTTTTAATACTAACTATCCGTCGAAAATGCTCGACGGTCGGAATAGATCCACTAGAATGGAGACCACCCTTAGCACGGGCAGCCCTCGCCTTCTCGTACTTGGCCTTGTAGGCCGGGGTGTCCATATTCTTCTTCTTTATCTGCTCCCAGTACTCCTCCTTCACCCACTCCTTGCGATGATCCGGTCCAAGTAATGCCAGCACCTTCTGGTCATTGATCATATCTCTCAACCTCTTGATGGCAACGGCCTTGCAGCACTTCTGGATATCACTATCTTTATGATATGGCCACCAGTACAACCTCTGCAAATTAAAAAAATATTTTGTATCATTGTATTAAATTTTTATATATATTATTATAAATAAAATTTATATACACACCCCAAGCTTCTCCAGCCAAGCGAATCCTTGATCGAGCGGGATGTCACTAAAGTTGATATAAGGGCCATCAAAGTAGTCTCGCATGATCTCCCCCAGATCTTTCCCAACCTTGAATGGAAATAATCTGAATTAAGTAGACAATATATAATTAGAAAAAAAATACAAAATAAATGTGTAAATTAACAAATAAATGCTTACGTCGCTCCATCGGCCCATAGCTCAGGACGAGAGATATTGGCTGGCCGCTTTGGTAGAGTAGGGGTTCTACAAATCCAGGGCGACGGACATATACTCAATTTTCTACAAGAAGGCCTGCAAATGGATTTGCTCCTGTGGGAGCAACTAGTGGAGTAGCCGGTGTAGAACTAGTAGTGGCTGGAGTAGAAGAAGGGGTAGCAGCTGATGGCAATCCGGTAGATGGAGTAGCTCCTCCTACTGAAGAAAGAGTATTTTGCGGGGATAAACCATCCGTCGCAACTACTAACTCGTCCTTAGGTCGTGTGCGGGAATCTGGGGTAGCCAACATAGTGGACGGAGGATGCTGAGAAGATGATCCTCTCTGAACCTATCGTCGTCCTCCTCGTCCACGTCCTCATCCCGCTATACTATATCTAAATCTGCAACAAATAAAAAAATAGTTTCATCAAACAGATAATCATAAAGTAATGCATGGTGTAGTAAAATAAGTAAATACTAGTGTGATGATGAAATAATAAAATAAATATCTAAGCTAATGCATATGTATGTACGTACTAATCTTTTTCATCTTCCAAATCATTATCGTCTTCCGAATCATTTTTTGAACTATTTTTCGAATCGTCTTCATCCTCTCTTTTTTTATTTTTATTTTCACTTCCACTATCACTATCACCTTCATCTTCCAATTCTTGTTCCTCCCTCGATACCTCCATATCAGAGTTCTCTTCTATATGAGGTAAATCTTCTATTTCAATCTCTTCGTCAACTCGATCATCCTCTATGGTAACGTCAACCCCTATACCATCAACACCATCCAAACTCATATTTGCAAGTTGAGGCATGACCACTTCATCCTCTTGGTATGTTAGATCCACAACATTATATGTATTTCTAGCTTTAGTTTTGCATACAACCCACCAATCTTTATTATTGCGTTGTCAACTAGGATAGCTCGTATAATACGCTTGAACCGTTTGACTAGCCACCACAAATGGTTCAAAACCAACATATCTTTTTCCTTATTTTATATTAACAAAACCAAACTGTTTGTCAATTTTACATCCTTGCTTGGTATTGTGTCGAACCAATCACATTTAAATAGCATAATTTTTGTCTCATAAGAGTAATCCAGCTCCATGATATCTCTTAGTACACCGTAATAGTCGAATTTTGGATCGGCATCGTAGACTGAACCCCTCACACATACTCTAAAATTCTTTGTATAATTAGCCTCCTCATCAACAAATGATTGATTAATAGACTTATCAGTAGTTCTAAATTTGAATTCATTGATGGTGTATCCATCCTAACACTTTGCCCTTTTGCTTGGTCCGATATCTAATGCTTGAAGTTGTTCATTTTGTAAGTATGTACCAGGACAAAAAACCTAAAATATTATGTATCATATCGACATTAGACAAAGATTGCTCTGAATGCTAAATTTAGAATGCTTAATGTTTTGGATCCGTACATAATTATGGAACCACGATGGAAATTTTCTATCAACCTCTCTAGCAAGATCATCTTCATTAATATTAGGTCTCTCTGATTTCACCTCATCTCTAAAAGTACTGTGATAATAAGGAGAACAGTTAGAGCAATTCTTTTCCAAGTATATACAAAATTGAAATATCTAGGAAGATGTGTCGCTTACTTCTCAATATCTTACATCTCTTTTATACCACTATTTAATAATATATACCGATGAGCAGCTTCAAACTCGTCGTCTTCCAACCAAATAATTCCCACTTTTAGGCTTCCTTCCAACCCACCATCATCATTCCTTGGAACTCTATTATGATTTGTTCTGACATGAGTATCAAAGTAGATGGAGTAAAAGTTTAAAACCTCTTCAATGATATATGTTTCGCATAACGAAGCTTCTACATGATCCTTATTGCCAACCTTCTTCTTCAGGTGATGTAGATACCTATAGATAATATATTGAATCTTAGAATTATTTAAATAATGAAATTATTAGTATAAAGAATTTATACATCTCAAATGGATACATCCATCGATAATGGACGGGAGCACTGACGCGTGCTGCATTTTGCAAGATGAATCGACAAATTCTTCATACTATCAAAAAATACGGGGAAAGCACCATTTCTAACTTACACAATGTCAATACAATCTTCTCCTCAAGTTCTTTTATATGTTGCAAAGTCAACTTGCTTGAACACAAATCTCTAAAGAATATAGATAATTCGGCCAATAGAGTCCAAACTTAATGAGGCAATATCTCTCTCAGAGCAATAGATAGTAACCTATCCATAAACCAATGGCAATCGTGACTCTTTATCGCTGTCAGCTTGCGTTCATTAAGATCAACACATCTTGCCAGATTTGACACATAGCCTTCTAGAAATCTCAACTTTGAAATCCAGTTGCATATTATCAATTTATCCTCCCTACTCAATGTAAACGGCGTTGGAGGCTTGACCCAATTGCCGTTGCTACTTCGTTTTAGGTACAAATCTGAACGCCTGCAAATAATTTTCAAATCCTTTATTGCTTTGACATTGTCTTTCATTTTTTCCTTGATATCCATCACCGTATTGAAGATGTTATCGAATACATTTTTTTTATATGCATGACATCATGATTATGCCTTATGAGATTGTCCTTCCAATAAGGTAAGTCCCAAAAGATACTCCGCTTTGTCCAATTATGCCTACGTCCAAACCCTTCAAAGTGATAGCCTGATAAGATCTTCCATCACAGTCGGCAATCCATCTACCTCCTTCTAAACTTTGTCTCATGTCAGTCTCAAAGGGGGAGAAGATAGTTCATGTTTACCAACTGAATTAACCAGTCGTAGCATTCCTGCCGTAAGTTAAAATCAGACTTTAGGTTCAACAGTCGCATCACCATCGACATAACAGAATAAGAATCACAACCCGGGTATAACAGAGTATTGGCGTTATTGAATATTTCATAGAATTCTTTCGCATCAGGATTAAGATCCTCCGGATCAAAACTTGGATCGGTCGCATCAAACCAACTCATGCACTAGGTTTCGTGATCTATATTCAAAGTTATCTCCGAGAGTGAACTCTTCTACCTCCGTATTGAAGGAGTAATGATGATATTGTGAAAATAAAGATTTTCCTTGAGCCATCCACTCCTTGTAGTTCGGTACGAAACCCTTCTTGTAGAGATGCTCCCTCATGAGATCCACCTCTTTGAATGGGTATATTATAACATTTGACACAAGGACACTTGATGAGCCTCCCATCCATGAAATAAGGTTGACAACTGGCGTATTTGAGAAATTTCTCAACTTTTGACATAAAATTATCTGTCAAACCAATCATACTCTCATGTCGTCGAGTGTACATCCACGATCGGTTAACTAAGTATCGACTCATTGATTTTGCATGTACCATATATTTAAACAATATAGATTAAATAAAAGATGAGTTAGGATATTTGCTAAATGATTAGTTAGTTAGGATACTTGATAAAGAAGTCTCATAAAGAACTAAATGAGCTATTGAAAAGACCATATTTGAGCTTTTTTTTTATGTTTTACAAGTATCCAAAACCATAATTCCTCGACACTCATCTGAATATGGCCGATACATGCCACATCATAGTAAGGTTGGAACTACTAATTACTATCCATATTAGTACCCTGAAGTGATAATCGATACTCATAGTAATGGCCCAATACCGATTCCGATACAAAGACCAATACTCTAAAATGTTAATAATTCATTATAGGTTAAATTAGTGATAACTGTATCGATTTTAGGGTCGATGAAGAAATTGATACCGATACAAATTTTTGAACGTCACATATTCTATTTTTGATATTCTAGGATACGCTCAAGCCTATGTATTAAGAATTACGTAAGTCTAATGATACACATATCAATCAAAATAATTATATATATTACCATTTTTGTGTCCTAATACTCGTGTCAATTTCTTTGCATTTTTTTTGATACGTGTGTCCGTGCTATAAATTGGTACGAAACCCTTATTCTAAGTTAACAATATTTTTGTAGTGATAGATAGATTTCTATTGGAGTCATTTTTCATAATACAAACATTTAATAAAAATTCCAAGCAAGGTTATTCTTTCGGTATGCATGCCCATTATAAACTCTGCAATGGTGATAAATTTTTGATCTCATCCAATAATGTTTCATTATTTCTCCATAGTCTAGTATCCACTGAAGTTATGTGGGTTAAGTTTCATTATTTCTCCGTAGTCTAGTATCCACTGAAGTTATGTGGGTTAAGGTCCTTGTACCCCTTGAGGTTGGAGCACATATTGAGGACCTTGTACCCCCCCTAAGGTTGTTGTGCGACTTGTGGTTACTGATATTGCGATTGTTATGGTGGTTATTCATTTTAAATACCTATTCCTCCTGCACTCTTGTAAATTTCAAGTATGGAATTTTTGAAGGGAGAATATTTGTAACTCTCCTTCTCAGAAATTGAAATAGATAATTTTTCAATAAATTTTTAGTACTAGCTAGAGTTTTAAAATTATAATTTTTTTAATACTTTCTTTAGTAAATAAGGGTCACCTTAAATATTAAGATATTAGCTTTACTAAGCATATAAGTAATACAACACAAGTTATAACACTGTCTCTAATATTAAGCATCTAAACCATTCACCATTCAGCCAAGTAAGGACAACAACCCATTTTCCTGACCAACCCGCCCCACTCATACCCAACCCGGCCTATTAGATTCTAAGACAACTATATGACTTCATAAAGTCGCCAACCCAGTCCTTGTTCATTAGACAAAATATCTCCTCTTCTTCTCCTTCTTCCCTTCTCCGGAGAATCGACTAACCAGCCATCATTCGACCAAGCTCCCCGACCCTTCCTGAAACCTCATGAAGCTCCCATAAGCATCCCCCCACGTTAGCAATCCACTCCACCCTTCATCTCCTCCATCCATAACCACCGTCTCAATTTTGGATGATCATCGTCGTCCGTCGATAACCACTCACTGCCTTCGATCATGACATCTTGCCTATAAATAGAAGGTCGAACCCCTCTCTTTCTTTACTCGACCACGATAACAAAGCCCTGCTCTATTCATTGGCGATCCCCATCCTCTCCTTCTTCCTCCGATGCTTCCCTTCCTTCATCGACACAAAACCGTCTCTCCGCCGTGTTGCTCCACTGTGCTCCGTCGTGAATTCGTGAAGATAAGTTGGCCGAGCCTCGGTCAACTACCTGCAGCTCTGATCCGATCGGCGCGATCGAAGTGAAAAGGATGAAGCTCGAGCTCCAGTTAAAACATCGGTCAATAATTTTAATTACTAGAAGTCCAATTCTTCTTCTCTTTGATCCTTGATCCTATTTTCCCCATTCTTGCTTGAGAAAATCATATGAAACCTTCTTTTTTGATTCGTGCATACCACATGATCAATGAATTATCTCAATAGGGATTCTGATCAGTATTGGACACGGATATGCTCGTATCTAATACATCGGGGCTCTTGACTTCTGATCAGTATTCATATTTTATAAGAATGCCCCAAATGTTATTTCAAATCATGTAAAATATATAAAATCCATGTAGATGAATATCAACATGATGGTAAAATTCTGTGTCCATGTTTATGCTATATATATCTATATATTATACCATATTTTTAGTGTATCTGTGTCCATGTCTATATTCTCAAGTCCGTGTCCAGTGTATAATGTCTACGTGTCCAGTACCCTAAATCCTGTATGCTAATTAATAATTAACCAAAATACGAATGAGGGTTAGGTTAGAGCTTACCTTCGACGGATGAGGAGGGGATCTGATGGAGCATGGGCCGGAGAGGGGGGTCTAGGAGGGGCGGAGAGGGGGGGTCGAGGAGAGGCGGGCCGGAGAGGGAGGGTTCGAGGAGGGGGTGGAGGTAGACGAAGGGGGGCAGAGAGGGGGGTTCGAGGAGAGGGGGGTTCGAGGTGGGGGCGGAGGTAGACGAAGGTGACAGAGAGGGGGGGTTCGAGAAGGGGGCAAAGGCAGACGGAGGGGTCGAAGAAAGGGGGGTTTCGAGGAGGGGGTCGAGGAGGGGTCAAGGAACCGGGGGGGAGTGGGTGTCGAGATCGAGAGAGAGAGAGAGAGAGAGAGAGAGAGAGAGAGAGAGAGAGAGAGAGATTGAGAATGGGGAGAAATAAAAAAATACTATAAAATTTTAAGTTTTTGCAGCGACGGATATTTCTGTCGCTATGTCGTCGCTAACGTAACATCGACGGATTAGCGATGACTTGTTGACAGAAAATAATATAATTTTTTTACATATAATAAATTAGTCATAATTTTGTCGAAAGTACGTAGCTAACTCAGTGACGGATTATTTTCCGTCGCTGAGATCCGTCACTATTTAACAGTATTTTTGTAGTGAGTTGCATATTTAACATGTAAATTTTGTTACCATATTTGAAGCGACAATTTCATGGATTCGTAACTTTATCATCGTTGTTCAGTCGTTGAACCAACTTCATGACTTCAAGATTGGTATATCTCTTTCTCAGTATACAATTTTTTAGTGTTTAATTATGTCGTTTAGCAAGTCAAATTAGAGACCAAAGTTGGGCATATAAAGCTGACTTTCGTACTAAAAACTCTTAGAACAGACTATGTTCCATCAAACCGGTCACCAAATTCCAATTCTGACTCTACCGTTGGACCTACCCAAGAATGGCATATAATTAGCTGATTTTGGATATTGTTACTTTGGCATATTTTTTGGTGCAATGTGGGACTACGAACGGATCCCGTTTGGCCCCGAAACGTTAATTTTGGTCATGTATCCAAATTGGACTTTTGGGTAGGCTTTTCTTAGTATCTCACCTATTTCGTACACGTAGGTGATGTTTGTAACAGCATCCGAAGATGACTGTTTAGACTCCATTTTTTACTCTACTTTTATTGATTAGTTCGCTTTCGAATCTTCGATGGATCACCGTCCAACATCCAGAAAATTATACCTTGTCACTCATGATTCCATTTCCCGTATACCATACTTGTATTATTTTCTTTCCTAGAACATATTATCTGCGCAGCTAAGGATGACTTGGGTGTAGTTGACGTTGGTCGATTTCGCGTTGGTCTAGCATTTAGAAGACGACCTATTAAATCTCTTGTGTGACCATGACACATACATAACACGAGAATGAAATATCCATGTAAAGACACAATCTTTTGTATTGGCTGATTACTGGCACAATCGAGACTCATGTCAGCATAACATATTAGATTCTAGTATTTATGAGCTAAACATGTCGGTGTACACGACAGATACGACAATATTGGGTAGGGAGGACAATCACTAGACGTATGGACTACTTTGCATATTTTGTGTAACATTCCTCCACTGGAGAACCAAGTATGATGACCATGGATTTATTATTATTATTTTCCTCTGGCATTTTTGGCGCTATGCGATGTTACATAATAGGCCCCTGATTTTTCTAGGAAATTGTTCCACTAGCCATGCAACCTATACGTACGAATGTTGTCCTCATTTTTTTATACACTTAGTCTGGTGTACCCTATGATTATTGGAGTATTTTATTTCATTAGTGGCATACTTTTATGTATCTTGCTTCGTCCCTCTGAGGACTTAATTTCCTTCCAGGTTGATTGAGTTGGTTTTACAAAGTTTTTTTGATGGATTGTTGATGATTTCCCTACCATTACATGTATTTGCTCTTCCATAGTTTATATTCTATTCCGTTATTTGTATCTGCTTGATAGCCTAGTATTTATAGATTAATATTATTTCATTCGAGTCTATTTAGACAAGTATGAATATTAGACTGTAGACTAGTATTCATATTTTATTTTCTTATATTTTTGTTATGTGGACTGAGTTATGGAGATGATATAGAGACGATTACAGCAATCTTGGACAACATATGTGTATATAAGTTAGATTGGAGTCCTCTCGAATACGTAGCTGATCATTGCTACGTGGCCTTATCCCGCATACTTTGAGACTGGAACATGACATAATTTTTGTGGTGGCCTATGCATGTCGAGTTTATCGCTTCAATTACGTTGTTGTATCGAGCGATCCTACAATAGGACTATAAGAAATAAGATACCAATACACGTGTTATTTGGAAACTCTTTCGGTTTCTCTTGTCATTCTTGGACTCCCTATTTACTCTTCGATTATTTCCTCCTTGACTTCTTCTACCGTTTGATTTTCTGTCTCTCTTGTTCAGAGTGACGAATATTCATGCTTGGTGATGTATCCAGAGGAAGACTTTCATTGTTAGATGATGGAGATTCATGTTTACTTGAAACAACTCAGTAGAAGACTTCTACCTAGGAATGAAAATCTCAAATGAACAAGAATAATACAATAGAAGAAGAGACCGTGAGCTGCAAGATATGGAAAATGATATATAACATCAAAAACTTGAGAGTAGTTTGGCTTGAACTTTATGACCTTTTCCTAGTACTAAGTGTTAAGGATACTTTTGCAGAAGAATAGGGATTCATAAAAATGTAAGACCCCCATAGCCAACCTTATTGTGGCAGCAAATGAACAATGATGGTTCAATTTTCAGTCGAAGATCGAGATTTAAGTTAGCAAGTGTATAAAGTGATTATGGAAAATATTACTAACAAATAAGGTATATTCAGAGAGCAATACGAGAATGACTCCTTCTCACCAGGAACCAAGAATATAGATTTAGCAGTAGATAGTTGCCCATGGAGGAAAAGGTGACACAATTTTGACAGGATCAGTGACTCGATAGATCCCACATGGCAACACTATAGCAGAGTAAGTTCGAAGATTCCACTCGAATGTATTGACATAGATTCAAACATACATAAAAGTATTATTTATTCTATACGCCCAGTAAGAGACAAATCGGGAAAGAAAAGCACCTAAGGAAGAGTGGAAGCAGAATGCACATAAAGGCACCACCGTGAAGTACCACCAAGAAGTTAATTGATTTTTTTTTGAAATTTGAAATCCAAACATGTTCTAAATCCATATAAATTCATATATTTTTTAAATTAAAATTTTAAATTTGAAAAAATATATTACAAATTTAAATTTTTAATGTTCTAAATCCAAATTCAATATTAAAATCTAAACAACATATCCGCAATACAACTAATAATCAAAATAAAAAAAATAAAAAATAAAAAATAAAAACTCAAAATTTGGACAACCTCGCAGCGCCGAACGTGCCTGAGTAGGTGCACAAACCCGCTGAACATGAGGCTTTTGGTTCGATTTGGCGGCCTAGCGCCTAGGTCGATTTTTAGAATATTGCTTATAAATTTCTTCATGAATCTACCTACCATTGGATTCCTTAACCTTTCTATCCTTTGTGCCTCGACTAGGACTTAGAGACTACCTAACTAGAGGTTAGTCTTTACCTATCCATTAGATATAAATTGGACCCGACATACCAAAGTATGTGTCATATAGTTTAGTTGCATAACAAGATAGTATGATTAGCTTAATCATTGTAAAAGAAAGTTTAGGAATATGACACAAAGATAATGTGTAGTTAGATATCTATACTAACTCAAGTACATGTACCTTCGGGAGTGCCTATATCAACATCTCTGAGTGGTAGACTAAAGAAATTCAACTTGGAAAGCCTAGTTGGTAAACCCATATTTATAAAAGGGCAATAATTAGTACTGAGTAGAAGTATCTACAAGAATTACAGCAGGAACAAAAACAACCTTGAGGCATGTATCTTGGAAGATGTCAAAGGAATAGTAATATGATGGAGTTATTCTGATAGTAAGGAAGGAACAACGAAGAAGGATAAAGGTATCAATAATATTGGAATGAAGGATTGAGTTTTAATTTGATTGAGAATTTTGATAATAATATCGATAATAACACAAGGGATTATTAGGAGCGAGAGACCCAATGAAGTGATTTGACTGCCACCTCAACCACAAGGATCAAAACTCAGGGAAGAAAATGTAGGATGAGAAAACAAACATAAAGTATGTGATTAATGAGAACAAAGTTTTTGGTAGAAATCCACTATTAGGGTTTTGGTGAATCAAAAGTGGCTTATAGTATGACATGTTTCATTTTAGAGGCCTGCATTACATCTTAGTAATGTTTGAGAGATCATGAGGAATCCGACAATCGAAAATAATGCCACGAGTTACAGAGAATGAGCATACAAGATAGAAGTAGAGTCCCCTTTAAACGATGGGTAAGTTGTACTAAATAGTAACTTAAGTGATAAGCCTATGGATATGAGTTATTGGAGAAACAAGTTTAAATCAAAGTCATAAGGGAAGCTAGGGTTTATACTTTAGACCCTCTTAGTTCGAGGAATGTAACTTGGGAAACTAGGTTATAGATCATGAAAAGTAGAGACCGGACTCGAATATGATCGGAAGAGCATCACCTTCGAACCGACGAATCATCAGGATCTTGAGTTTGATCGGGTGGTCATCAGTTAATAGTATTTAACCTTCCTTATCTTGAGTACCACCCTCTATCCGCTGGAACCCATTAACCCCATTTTCTTGATCATTCTAGATTTCCCTATTTCCTTTTTTAATTCATGACATCTTATCAATTATCCTAATATTTCTTCTTACCAATCTTGAGTTACTCGTCCTTGTACCCAATCTCGTCGTAAGTTCCGTTCCCTTAAATCTTTCACCCATGCAATAAATCTCCAAGACAAAATAAAGGTCAAGGAATTCATAAACACCAACAAGTGGAAAACCCGCAACACCAAAAAAAACTTAATGAACCCTCCTATCCCCTCTTAACTCCTTCGAATTTCAATCATTCTAGCCGTTCGTCCTTCTGTCATGAAATCATCCTTGATGGTAAAATATTGTAATGCCTTCTCCAATGAGACTCGACTTGGATGACTACCATCTTAATTCCAAAAGGTGGGTAGAATTTTCCTTGTAACCCCGCCGCGGTCTTGAAAACCAAACGTTTAATCCGTAGCACGACTTGCAGTCGTAGCTATTTTACCGTGACACATGATATAGATTAATATACGACTTCTTGTATCACTTCTATACAAGAATGCCCTCTACTATATGATTGTTCTCTTTATCTTGGGTTACACATCCACGTCCTCCATCATGATTCTCCTGATCTTATTTATCTATAATCAATCAATTTATGCCTAGATCAAATTATGTACTCTTATCTTTAATCATACTCTAACCTTAAACTCACCTCCTGGGAATACCATCTTCGCTTGATTTCGTTCCTTATTCTGGAAATAGTATCCTCAATTCCTCTACCTTAGTCCTCATTCTCATTCACGTCATGCAATAAGCAAATCTCCATATGTTTATCTAGATTGTGCCATATTCTTAGAAACGTTCGTAACAGTCATGCCTCGATCTCCCGCAGGAAATCGGCCATCGCTGCTAGGCGCGAATCATAGTGCTAGCGCTCCCGCGGGACGATCATTTGACCCATCTAGACGTTATGCCGCACGAGCGTAAGCCACCCCCATGCAAGGCCGTGGTCTATGCAGATGATAAGAGGTCTAAGCCACAGAGTCACACAGATTGTCCGAGTGCAACAGAATAATAAATGCATAGGCGATTGGTAACAAGTTCACAGAGTCGTCAATAACGGAAGCATTGAATAACACAAGTATAGAAGTAAAGCAAACTCTTTATTGATATTGAACAAGTATTACAGGCGGCGCTAGGCCGAGATTACAAGTCGCTCAAGCCTCTCTCTCTGAAACAGTAAAACCGTGCCAAGTGGCTACAATTATGGAATGATAAATAGGCGATGTTCCAACATTATGTTTTGTATATGTGCTTCAGTTCCAGACGCAACGCTTCAAGGCTTCAAAGTAAACTCTATGCCTTAGCACGCACGAGGGAGGCATCTGCACCGAACGAGGTTCTCCCACACCCAGCAAGAAATCTGGTGGGTTATCAGTACATGAATGCATTAGTGGGGAGGCTTCTTGTCCGTTCGACAAATCCAAACATGTTATTTAGGTTCCGTGCACCATCTATTAAGTTATCTTTCTAGTCTTACCTTAGGATCATTTTTATGGCAATGATGAATAGCCTAACTCGTGTGGCAGTACGCCGTGCGATATAAAAGAATACGGTGAGACTTACCAACTTACCATCCATCCTTCCCTGTCCAAGGCAAACTAAGTTAAATAAATCACGAGCATGTATATTAAAATCCAGGGGCAGTTTCATAAGCAAACAGTGTCGTGAGCGAGGTTACATTTTTGGGTGCACGAGTTATAAGGATTTCTCAAGTGTATTACATTGTATGCTCAAGCGTTCAATTATGTATAAGTATCTTATACCCATGATCGTTCAGGAGTTTCCGATTCACTAGATGTGATGCAATAACTCGCACAAAGATTGCCGCTAAGCGAGGATGACTTATCTATATGAACCTGAGGTCACTGGAATAGCCATAAAGGACCGATTTATAGTATCGTGAGGGAATAGGGTGCAACGCTTTATACAAGACGAGTAATTCAAGGAAAATATGTGATACAGAAGAGATATTGCATGCTATCCCACCGAATCAAGCGACTATCATTGTGGGTAGACGACTAGTCCAAGGTAGTATCCTCTACCAAGGCCCAAAATTGGCACGCAATACACCATTCATCCTCCTAAGCCGGTACGATCCCAGTGCCCCGGTGATCATCCGAGGAAGTAGATACCTCGTGCACGATTTGTCCGTGACTATGCAAATCTTGGTTTATTCCAAATTCATAATACGACATGATAATTCTTGATTCTTTTTTCGAACGAACATTGCTCCACGAGCTGTGATTCTTACTTTTACTTACTTGACATGATTCTCGTTCAGAGTTAAACTTGACTTGATGCATTTCCCTAGTTCAAGAGCTGCCTTGGCAACCTAAGGGTCCCGGATACTTGCGGGTCCATATTACACAAAAGGACTATTTGATAGTCTTCTGGCTAACTAAATGCATGCACGATACGAATAGTATAACTTGACTGTGGCATAGATTATGTGACAAGCATTAAAATGAGGCAATAAGTATAAACTATAAGTAAGCAGGTAAGCAGGCAAGCATGCATTTATATTGAACATAAGCATTTATGTTTGGCACGGGTCTAAGGTAAAGCGAGGAGGGAAACCATAAAAGGACATACTGAGTGACATTATCTATGGGACGTGCAGTATAAGCAAGTGAACAGTGCACTACGAAGAGTATATATATCGTTATACTCGAGGTATAGCGGGGTCTAGTTGCACAAAGCAAAGGGAGCATGTGAGGGTCCATATATAAGCAAAGTTTTATTTTCATGTTCTAACACAAGCAATACAAGTTGGGATTATTTCCTTAGCTATGTGCGTTATACTCTTTATTATCATGCAGGGGGTGATTCACCTAGCGACTAGCATGTATCGTCCATATTTTAAGTGTGCTGGCTAAGCAAAGACAAGTTCATCATAGCCACCCACCTTAGCGATGATTCGCCTCGGTCGAGCGATACTCCGAGCGAGCCTTTGAAAGCCTAAGCCGAAACTCCTGAAGGGCCAAGTCGGGAAATCCTTTACCTCAAACGAGTCTTTTTGCTGAGCCAAACGGGTCGGGTCGTAGCACTTTTGCCGTTTTAATCGGTTGTCCGCTTGAACGGAATGAGTCGTTAAAGTAACTATTTCCACGTTCCTTCTTGATCACTTGTCTATTCTTAATTTTGAGGACACAATTTTTCTAAGATGGATAGAATGTAAATGTCATAATCTCTAAATGATTAAATTAGTTCGTTGTTTTTTAAAATTTTTAGCAAATAAATCAGAAACTATTCTCAACAACTAACTATCCTTATTTGATTATTATTGGGCCGGACTTAATATGAGGCCCATGAGACAATGGCCTCAGGCCCAAAACTTTTGAGGGCATAATTTATTTTTTTAGTATATATAGCCAGCAGACTAAAGATGGCTCGGATAAAATCCATTCATTGGCTCGCCCACTGCAGAGAAGGGTAGCAGCAGATGACTCAATCGAATCCGCTTCTTCTAGGTAAGGAACAATTTGTTTTCAAGTTTTTAAATGTTTTTTAGATGCAGAACTCCGATAGCCGACGACTGGATTGGAGTTCTATTTTTTTCCTACTATTTTAAAGAGACTCTTGAGTCTCACGTAGTGTCTCCTGGAGTTCCTTTTTAGAAACAAGAATCTATTGGCAATAATTATTACTTCTAGTTTATCTTTCACAACCTGTAACTAAAATAAAATGGAGTTCAGAGTTACCGACCTATGGAAAAGTCGTGCTGAACGCACTGCCCTAAGAGTTGATCCGAGGTCTATTTGCAGACTGTTCTCATATGTTCATAGTGGTAAAACCTTCGGTACTACCGGCTTCTCATTGTCGCACACAACTTCGAGAGATGCGACCCGATCTTTGCCTTGCCCAGAACGAAATACGAAAGAGAATGGAGGGTGGAACAGAGAGTTGCTTTGGTTTGTGGAAACCAAATAACAGAGCACTTTATGAATACATTTTTTTTGAATCAATTGAGAAGAGAGGGTTTTATAGTTTGCCAACCCACTGCTACTAGCAATTCATGGGCAGCAAAATTAGGATCCCACAACTTGCAAATGTGCAATGGTGAGAAGTGGTCATCCGAGAAAGAGGGAGCAAGCAGAAGAAGTCCTTAGAAAGTTGGTTTTGCTCCTGTACGTAAGCAACACCACAACCAACAATCCCCCCCAAAACCAAGTTTCGAAGACAGAGATAACCAAAGAACAATAAAAGAGAATTTTTGGGCAAGAATATATTATGCATAAATGAGATGGACTACAGCCTTGAATCTCACCTAGTGACTATTGTCTTTGTCTAAAGAAGTGCTTGATGGATTATGCCTTGAATCAGACTACTTAAACCAGATTCAAAAAATAGCACACATAGTACGCTAGAGGTTCTTGGGTCAATCGGGTGGCACTTATGATAGCCATGCTGTCACGCCCCAGTCCCAAAATACCGAAGGACCAGACATGTGGCAATGGCCAGCAGCACACACTGATGGACAAACCCAATTTAATGAATCCATCAGGCGCACTTAAGCTGTAAAAACAAGTCTACGACAACAGCGCACAACTAATCTCATCCACACAAGATATAAAATATGATCCACAGAGTATAAGGAATGTAAATCATCAACCAGTCTCAACAAAGTGCTTCGGAGAACAACCCGATAAATATCTGATACAATGGTTCAACAGACCAAAATATAAATGACAGAATAAAGTAAATACTGAGCATGGAACATAGATGCTCAGAAAAAGTCTTCAGCTAACACCTCATCCTCGGGTGTCGGTATAACTCCTGTATCTGCTTCTTCTCCGGTCCCGTATACCTCGGGATAGATCTCGTCTGCAAATCCTGGGGACATAATCCGGATCTAGGTCCTCAGGGGACATAGCAAGGTACAGATAATACAAACCAAAATAAATGCAGTGCAGCAGATAATGAAATAAATAGGGTAAGTATGTAACCATCTATGTGAAAATACAAGTGAGAGCATCACGAGTACTCAGGCTGAGCCACTACAAGCTCTGTGTCGGAGAGCCGGGTAGCGGTAATAACACGTAATGTGCCTAGCTCTACTACGAGAGTCTACGACCTCACAATAGTAGTAGATATATATATGAAATAGCCTGTAGCCTATGTGTCTCTTCCCACCCAATGTAACCACGCATATCATGACCATAACGTCTCATGTCCATGTCAAGCGGGATCATAGCTAATGCAACAAGTCATAATGTATCTAAGAATATAGTATCTTTGTCAAGTCCTGTATCCTATACAGAATCATCATGAATATCTCAGGAAGATCCTATCTCATGAATGGTGTCAAGTGTCCTGGGTCATAGTGTACTTGGTAAGACAAGTACGAGAATATAAAGTGTCACGAATGTCCATCTCTAGATGACAATACACAACATCGCGTACGGTGTTGGCACCTGACTAATAATCGGACGCTGAGCAAGTCATACGGTCCTAGGTTAAGCATACACAGCAATATAAATGAAGCAAGGAAAATATGTAACAATACTGTGGAGTTTGGCAAGGTACACTTGCCTGGGGTTTGAATACCAACAGCTGTCCCTGTATCAGTGGATCCTGTAGGTACTCCTCTAAAAGCTGTAATAAACATCACCAACAGTCTCGGAAGATATCAAATAGCTAGAAACGCCTGTCCTTAAGTCCAATTTGGACACAAGGGCAGAAATGACATTTCTGGGTCAAAGCGGGGTCCATATGTGGGCCACTTTGCACTGAAAAATGTGTCAGGGTCAAAGGTCTCCAAATTCCTTAAACTCAGTGTCTACAAGTCAGGAACAATGATACGAACCCAACGGAACTTCCAAAATTGGATTTCGATGAGCCGATCACAAAATCGCCCGTCAAGTGGAGCCGGTAGGGCCCACGATACGCTATTTTGTCAACGTTCTCAGAATTGAACCAAACTTGGGTCACAGGACCAGCGTATTGCTATGAGTCTGATGGTGCAAGTTTTGTCTCGATCCGACGTGTGTACACAAAGTTACAGCGTATTCCAGAATAGACGGATATGGGCGTTGTCGGCGGATACGCGTTGATTTCGGTGTGCACGTACATCCAAATCAGCTTCTGCAAAATCCCACACATCCGTATCAACGTCACGCATGTTTCGGTAAAGACTGCGTGGGACCAAGTCGTCCCGTTTGGCGGGACGCACTTAGTTCCGGGGTAAAATATGGCATTATTTTTTCTGTTTTTGGATCGCGGTTTGCGATCACCACAGGACGCTATGCACCGAGCGGGTTACACGGGCACCGAGAGGGTTACACAGTCTACACGTTGCAATAGACGAAATCGAAAACGGAGTTACGAGGTAAGAGAAAACGTTACCTGAACTGGGCTCCGAGAAGTCTGAATTCTCGTGTCCTGCTCGTGTCCTGGTCGAGCTCTTGTGTCCGTGTGTCTGCTGCTCTAGGGTTCTGATCGAGACAGCGGCGGGGGCTTCGCCGGAGGGAGTCGGGCTCGGGGTTGGCGAGGTCGGGCTAGGGCGGCGGCCGGCTCTGCACAGTTGGCCGGAGCGGGTTCAGTCGCGGTACGGAGGCTCGGCTATGGACTTCAAATGAGGCGGTGGTCGGGTTCGTTGAGCTGCTGTGCTCGTGGCTGATGGCAGAGTAGGGAAGTCGGGCTGGGCAGACTCGGCGGCGGCAGAAGGATATCGACGGGGGTCTGGTCGAGGGCGGCCTGGCGGAGATGGGGGAGCCGGTGGTGGTCGTGGAGTTTGGGTCAGCGGCGAGGTCAGGCGGAGGATATTGTCGGGGTCAGCAGTGATCAGGAGAACGGCGGCGAGGTTCGCTGGGGTATGGCGGAGATCGATCTGGAGTAAAGCGGCGGTGGCTAGGCACGGATGTCGAGAAGAATTTATAGGTGGCTACAGTAAATTCGGCGGGGGCTAGGGTTTCAATTTGGATTTTGGGTCCGGGTCGGGTTTGACTCGGATCCGACCCGACCCGACCCATTATGCTGGTTTGGTTTGGTTTGGTTCGGTTCAGTCAGGTTTGGTTCGGTTTAAATATCCAATAGTATTTAGGGCTTTAAACGCGTTTCCGGAGTCCAATAAATTTACCAAAAATTACCCTATATCCGGTTTTCTATTTTACACCATAAAATATTATTTCCATAATATTTTAACACCAATTAACAGTGTTTAAAAATCTTTCAATCACAATTACCTTGGTTCTTCATCCAGAAAAATACCAAAAAGTTGGGGAAAATTATATTAAAATTATTCTAAAAAATTAGGGTGTTTACAATCTACCCCCCTTAAGAGGATTGCGTCCTCGCAATCAAAGAATAACTACTAAAGGAAGAACTTTGGAAATTACAAGAATGTTTAGGTTGTAACTGCATCTGCGAATAAGTGAGCATAACGCTGGCGCATACTATCCTCTCGTTCCCAAGTCGATTCGCCAGGAGAAGGATGTTTCCAAGCTACACAGACCAGTCTAATTGTCTGTCCTCGCAATATCTTCTCACTGATGTCGAGTATGCCAACTAGTTGTTCTTCATATCTAAAGCTAGGGCCCACTGCGATCTCTGAATGATCGACTACATGACTTGGGTCAGTCACGTACCTTCTCAGCTGTGAGACGTAGAATACGTCATGCACTCCCTCTAAGGATGGAGGTAATGCAAGACGATAAGCCACCTCACCAATGCGCTCTAGAATATCAAATAACCTGATGTACCTTGCGCTCAACTTGCCTCTGCTCCCAAATCTGATAGTACCACGAGTGGGAAAAATCCTCAAGAATACGTGCTCTCCTTCTTTGAATTCTACGGGACGCCTGTGCGTATCAGCCCAATGCTTCTGTCTGTCCTGAGCTGCTCGAAGATGATTCTGGATTTGTTTTACCTTCTCCACTGTCTGCGTTACCAATTCTGGACCCAGTATTTGACATTCACCAACGTCACTCCAGCATATTGGCGATCTGCACTTCCTTCCGTATAATGCCTCGAATGCTGCCATCTGAATGCTGGCCTGATAACTGTTATTATAGGAGAACTCCACTAAGTGCAAATGATCTTCCCAAGATCCTCTAAAGTCTAGCATACACGATCGCAACATATCCTCCAAGATCTGAATCGTGCGTTCCGATTGACCATCTGTCTGTGGGTGGTAAGCTGTGCTGAATTTGAGTCTGGTGCCAAGACTCTCTTGTATGCTTCGCCAAAAATGAGATATAAATCTCGAATCTCGATCCGATATAATACTAACCGGCACTCCATGTAATCTGACGATTTGTCGCATATACATGTCGGCTAGTACCTCTGTGGACTTTCCAACTCTAAATGGCAAAAAATATATCGATTTAGTGAGTCGATCCACGATAACCCATACTGCATCTCTTCCGCTGGGGCTCCTTGGAAATCCTATGACAAAATCTATTGTGATATGTTCCCACTTCCATTCTGGTATAGGAAGTGGATGTAACATACCTGCAGTCCTCTGATGCTCGGCCTTTACTTGCTGACATACTAAATATTTAGCCACAAATCTTGCAATCTCCCTTTTTATTCCATGCCACCAATAATACTGTCTCAAGTCTCGGTACATCTTGGTTCCTCCTGGGTGAACAGAGTACATAGAGCTATGTGCTTCAGTCATTAACTCCTGTCTTAGTTCTCCATTTGGAACATATAGGCGATTCCCAAACCGTAATGTCCCGTCTTCATGTACGCGAAGTCCTGTCTGCATGCCTGCTTCTGTCCTCTCTTTAAGTCTTCGGAATCTAGCATCGGTGGGCAATGCCTCTTTAATTCTTTCCACAAGTGATGACTTGACTTCGAGATTAGCTAGCAAGCCACTCTGTCCTGGTAAAGCAACCTCTATCTGAAGCTCATGTAGATCTCTCAATAACTCGGGTTGCATCGTCAAGAAATAAGACGTAGGCTTCCTGCTGAGAGTGTCTGCTATGACATTCGCCTTTCCCGGATGATATTGTAGATCTATATCAAAATCTACCATCAATTCAAGCCAACGTCTCTGTCTCATATTGAGCTCCTTCTGAGTATACACATACTTCAGACTCTTGTGACCTGTAAAGATTTCTACCTTCTCCCCATAAAGATAGTGCCTCCAAATCTTCAGTGCAAATATAACTGCTGCTAGCTCCAGATCGTGTATTGGGTAGTTCTTCTCGTGGACCTTCAACTGTCTCGATGCATAAGCAATGACTTTGCCATGTTGCATTAAAACACATCCTAGTCCACTACCTGATGCATCACTGTAAACAACAAAACCTCCTGACCCTGAAGGAAGAGTCAAGACAGGTGCTGTTGTCAATGTTCTCTTCAATTCTTCAAAAGCCTTCTGGCAGTCTTCTGTCCATATAAACTCCTGGTCTTTACGTGTCAACTTCGTCATAGGCTCTGCAATTCTTGAGAAATTTTCTACAAACCTACGGTAATATCCCGCAAGTCCGAAAAAACTTCTCACCTCTAAAACTGATGTGGGTATAGACCAAGTCTCTATTGCAGCAACTTTCTCTGGATCAACTGAAAGTCCTTCTCCTGAGATGATATGTCCCAAGAAAGGCACTTTATCCATACAAAACTCACACTTACTGAGTTTGGCATATAACTTCTCCTGTCTCAAGGTCTCTAACACGATTCTGAGATGCTCCTCGTGCTCTTCGTGGCTCTTAGAATATATTAGAATGTCGTCAATGAACACAACCACAAATTTATCCAAGAACTGATGAAAGACTCTGTTCATTAAACTCATAAACACTGCTGGAGCATTGGTTAAACCAAACGGCATTACCAAGAACTCATAATGTCTATACTTGGTCCTGAAAGCTGTCTTCGGTATATCCTCCTTTCTTACTTTGATCTGATGATAGCCGGATCTAAGGTCAATGTTCGAGAATACCCTAGCATCACTCAATTGATCGAATAGATCATCAATACGTGGTAAGGGATACCCGTTCTTGATGGTCACAGCATTTAGTGCCCTGTAGTCAATGCACAACCGTACTATTCCAGCCTTCTTTGGCACAAATAATATGGGTGCTCCCCAAGGTGAAATACTGGGCCGAATAAAACCCTTCTCCAGAAGATCATCAACATATTTCTTCAACTCCACTAAGTCCTTAGGTGCTAGCCGATATACTGATGAAGTGATAGGCTCTGCTCCTGGAGTTAAGTCTATTATGAATTCTATTTCCCGATCAGGGGGTAAACCTGAAAGATCATCAGGAGATACATCCACAAACTCTGATATGACTCTTGGGTAACCTGTCTCCCCTTCTACAGATAGTACCCTAAGAGTAGGCTGAGCTCCTTGCTCTACTGCTCCTCGAAGAAACTCAAATTTTGGATGTCCAGGCGGTCTATATATAACCCGTCCAAGTCGGCAATCAAGAGTCGCATGGTACTGACTTAACTAGTCCATACCAAGTACAACATCATAATCCGGCATAGAAAAGATTAGAAATTGAGCTCTCATCTCTCTTCCACAGACTACTACAGAACATGATCTACAGACGTCACTAACTGGGATAATTTCACCTCCCGTAAGAATTTTATTTATCTTCGGAAGGGGTGCGGTAGCTACTCTATGGGTGGCTACAAAGCTAGCTGCTATAAATGAATGCGATACTCCAGAATCAAATAAAGCTACAGCTGGTAATGAAGCTACTAAAATAGTACCTACGATAACTTCGCCTACAGTAGCTTCCTCCTCAACAGCCATTGTGAATGCCTGTCCTCGTCCCTGAGCTGGACCTCTCTGCTGCTGAGCCTGCTGAAATAGGGCTTCCTGTGGTGCCAGTGGTGGTCTCTGCTGGTATCCTCCTGTAGCTGGTGGCCTGACTCCTCCAGCTCCTGTCTGCGGTGCTCCTACTGCTGGATAAGCTGGTCGTGGTGCAGGTAAAGCTAGTCTTGGTGCTCCCTCTCTATGTTTAGTGCAGCCTCTGGATAGATGCTGGTCGGATCCGCAAAGCAGGCATAGTCCCAACTTGCGCCTGCATTCTCTCTCAATGTGTCCTACCTTGCCGCAGTAGTGACAAGTAGGAAGAGATATGGCCCTGTGTGCTGCTCTATCTGGCATACTCCTCTGGGATCGTTTTACAGAATCCCCATATGCTGTCCTGGATGGTGCCGATATGATTGGCCTCTTCAGATTTGACTCCCTTCTAGTGACGCGCTCCATGCGTCGTGCTGCTGCGAGGACGTCGGTATATGATGTAGGTACGATCGATCCAATCAATCTCTGGAGCTCAAATTTCAGTCCGTCAAAGAACTTCTCAACTTTCTCTTCCTCTGTCAAAATCAAGGTTGGGGCGAAGCGACTGAGACGAATAAATTATGTATTATATTCTTCCACTGTCATATTGCCTTGGATAAGACGGTTGAACTTGTCTCTGAGCTCCGACCGTACTACTGCTAGAATATACATCTCTTGGAAGAGTCTGGAGAACTCTTCCCAAGTGACTCGGTTGTAACCCCCTGATTTTTTAGAAATTTTTAATTTGGATTTTTCACAATTTTTTGTAATTTTCTAGAATTTTCAAGAATTTATTTTTGATTCAAATATAATTAAAAATATCCCAAACTTTTATTTTATGTTTTAAATAATAAAATATATTTTCTAAAAGTTTTTAGGAATTTTTTGAGTATTTTGAGTATTTATTGGGAGTTATTTAGGCTAATAACTAATTTTTAGGACTTGTAGAATTTATGGTGCAAGCTCAGGAATATAAAATGGACCCACGTTATTTTCTAAGGTTTATAATATTATTATATATTTTCTGGAATTATTTTAGAATTTGTGGAATAATGTTAGTATTTATTTTTAGTTTTATGGCAAAACTAATTTTTAGAGCTTCTCCTAATTATAGTAGGAAATCTATGAATATAAAATTATCCCGAATATTTTTCTAAGGTTTTTTTGGTTCAAAATATATTTTCTGTAATTTTTCCAGATTTTTATGATTATTTTTAATGTTTATTTTGAGTTATTTAGATTTAAAACGACTTAAATAATGTTTTGATAAAGGCAAATCAAAAATAAATAATATAAATAAAACCATTCAATCAGATTCTGACACATGTCAGCCTATAGATATCCATTCAGTCGTAGGTACATATATATATATATATATATATATATATATATAATATAATATAATAACCCTAATTATCTCATTATTTTAGAGAGAGAGAGAGATTTGGGAGAATTGTCATCTAGGGTTTCTTCATCTTCCAGAAACCATTGCGCATAGCTCCGGACTCCAAACGAGGCATAGTTTCTTGCGTTAGAACGATATTGAGGTTAGCTTTCTGATTATATAATTTGTTTTACAAAATTATTAGTATTAAATTCTGGAAAATTCGTAGAGCACAGCATATCCGAAAATAGACGTGTTTCGATGTTTTCGCAATTTCGGGAGAACCCGGAATCAGAATCACGAACCGTTTAAAGTTTTGGAAATCTAATGTCGAGATCATTGACATATATTTTTTCCAAAATTTAATTTGAAGTATTTACATACTTTTAATTCTGTAGAACTTCTAGGTTAGAATTTAACCATCGGTGCACAATACAAAATTTGTATGTGCCATAATTCCCAAACGAATTTGAATTCGGACGAGCCGTAAATTCTAGTATGTTTTTGATGCTGAAATCTACAGGAAATCATGCATGAAAGTCGAGTTTGTGTCGGTTGACTTTTTGGTCAACAGATCGCCTCGATTTGCGTGCCATGAGTCTCGAGTTGATAAAATTCAGTTTCTTTGGACAAAATTTAGGAATTAACATAAAAATCAGAATAATAAGATTAAAATAGGATTTTAGAGTAATTATTCCATAATTAAATAAATTAAAATAAATTATCTTTTGACGTGATAAATTTGTAATACATAGGCTATTTGGACTGTGACTTGGACTCTGATTCATACCAGCAACAGGACCCCAGGCAAGTGTACCTTGCCAAACTCTGCAGTATTTTTATATATTTTCCTTGCTTTATTATATTGCTGTGCATGCTTAACCTAGGGCCGTGTGACGTACTTAGCGTCCGATTATAGTCGGGTGCCAATACCGTACGCGGAGTTGTGTATTGTCATCTAGATATGGATATTTGTGACCCTCTTTATTCTCGTATTTGTCCTATCAAGTACACTATAACCCAGGATACTTGACACTATTTATGAGACAGAATCTTCCTGAGATATTCATGGTGATTCTGTGTAGGATACATATTTTATGACATAGATATCATATTCATAGATATTAGATGACTTGCTGCATTAGATATGATCGTGCGTGACATGGACATGGTGCATCATGGACATGAGACGTGTGATTATATTGGGTGGGGAGAGACACACAGGCTACAGGCTGAGTTTATATATATATATAAAACATAGTAAACACATAGTAAACACATAGTAAACACATAGTAAAATACATAGTAAACACTGCTACCGGCTCCAAGACACAGAGCTTGTAGTGGTCTCAGCCTGAGTTTAGTGATGCTCTCAAATTATATTTTCACATAGATGGTTATATAGTTTACCCTATTTATTTTATTTACTATTACACTACATTTTGGCATGTCGATTTATGTACCTTGTTATGTCCCCTGAGGACCTGGATACCAGACTTTGTCCCCAGGACTAGCAGACGAGATCGACCCCGAGTTACACGGGACAGGAGCATTAGCAGAAGATGGAGCAGGAGCAGACACTGGAGCAGTACCAGATCCAGTAGACGATTGATCCCCGAGGGTATCATCTGGGTATAGGCTTTCCCCATACTCTGTATTTGCTGTGGTTATCTTTATTCTTGTATCTTGACAGATGTATCAGACTCATTATCGGGTTATTTTCTCGAGTTTATATCATATTAAGATTGATCTTGCTTTATGATTCTGATATTGTTGTATTCATTTCTGTGGATGAGATTAGTATATCTAGACCATTATTATTGTATTACAGCTTAAGTATGCCCCGATGGATCCATTAAATTGGGTTTGTCCATCGGTGTGTGCTGCTGGCCATTGCCACGTGTCTAGTCCCTCGATATTTTGGGACTGGAGCGTGACATGGTTTTTGTGGTGGCCTATACAGGTCGACGACTAAATTGTTCGATTTCAACTTAGGAACCGAGCAAGCCTGCAATAAGGATAGGATAAGTTTTTGGATCTCATCCACTTGCTTGAATCGTTCTTGACATCTATATCGGATTCGAATTAATTTCTTGACTTGCATCCTGCCTTGATTTTCGTGCGCCTCTTATTGTTTATTTTGGTTGTTACTCTAAACTTTTTATTATGTGATTGGTAATTAGAACTTGATAGTTTGAGTTAATCTTATAGATGGTGACCTAATGATTACCCCTTAGCTTTGAACCGCGTAATTAGTACCCCACCTCGATACAAGTTATCTTTTCTTTCCCTTGAGACTAGTAACCTGTCCATTCTCACTATTGACACATGACCTATGAGCACTATGATTAAGACTTAAGATGACCATTACTTACGTAATACCATAGGAGACCCTAATAAGAGTTCTGTTTTATTTAGATGTGCAAGGTTATTTTGCAGGACCCTCTTAAGACTGTCACAGTATTAGTTTAATTCTTATAAGTTGGGTAGTATGCCTCACAACATAGTACCACCTAGCCCTATTGATGAAGTGACTTAGGATGACACAACTTTAGACTTGCATAAGACGACAGTATTTATTCAGACGATAGAATTTAGAGGTCCTTGCCCCCATTTGGTCGACTAGCGACATAGACAAGGAGTTGTATGATAACTGTAGAGATTGTAGAGTCTTTTATTATTGTTGCTTATTTTGTTTCTGTTTGTGAACTCGAATTGATTTGTACCTCCTTTCATCATCATCTAGTGTACTTATAATTTTTGTACTACCTTGACTTATGCTGCTATATTATAGCCTAGTTTTTGCAAGCTTATTCTTTATCAAGCTTGTTCATGACATATGTGTTATTGGGGCCTGATCAACCCCACTAATACAATTGTCTATTCAGAATCAATGTATTATGGTCTGATCAACCTTAGTGCATTTTGGTTCGCTCTTCACACGACTACTTTACGTGGATTGAGATATATAGTTGACTAGTAGACGCCTGTACTTACCCTCTAGATATGTCTGAGCAGATCGTATCGGTTACATAACTGTACTAATACGAGCATGCAAACAAAAGATTACCAAAATAGGATTTCAATCCACAACTGCTTTGACAATTCCCAATTGAATTCTTTAAACGCCTTGATCTCAATACTTCTATTCTATTACGCTGTCCTTGAACTCTTTATTATTGGTCTCCGTCTTCCCTTATTTCGGAAAGACGAAATATCGTGCTTGGTATAAATTGATACACAGAGAATACTAGATATACCCCATAGGCCGATCACATACTTGAGAATTATTCTTCGTAATTAAGGACATATCATATATGATATGATCGGCATTGAAGTTCGAGGATTGAATGACATGAGTAAACATATTAAGGAATATTCTCTTAAGGTATATAGCCTTATGAGATAGATGGGTAAATTCTAAGTTGGGTAGTAGTGCATTGTCAACTCGAGAGGAATTTCTTTTAGATTGTGATCGAGTAAGATTAAATTGGGATAGGTTCAAGCCATTTTAATTTTAAGAATTTTAGAAGAATGACTAAGATGATGAGGATTAATGAATTGATATTGAGGACCCAATGTTTATACCTTAAGTACATGATTTAAACAATGAAGGTAAAATCATCAACTTGAAATTTAGAGAATAAAAAGATAAAATTTCAGACTTGAACAATGGTGGACTGCATTTTAATTTTTTTTTTCAAGTTGATGATTTGAGTTAAAATAAAAAACTTGATGGTTGGACTACCTATTTGAAATATTAAGGATGTGAATGGAATTTAAGAAGTTGAAGCATACAAAAACTTATAAGTGAAAATAGGAATAATAATGGACTCGAATTACTTCTAGAGGAGATTATGATAATTGGAGATCGTGAGGTAAAATTGATATGCGTATTTAAATCTTGAAGATGATATATGGATTTAATTTAAATTTGGATATGGATAATTTGAAAAAGCGAGAAGAGATAACCATAGGTTGAATTTGATTGGATCAGTGGTCATCTTAACCTAGAAGTGATTACAATGGATATGATTAGGATTTTAATTGTCGCAAGGAGATTGCGATTGACTTGCCTTATGTACACGAAGGATTAACAAATTATGCCTTATTTTAATTTTGAGGACGACATTGTCTTAAGTTGGCTGGATTGTGCAACCCCCTCACCTAAGAAGTAGACCTACTTGGCTTAGATAGTGAGACTAAGGCTAGCTCGAATCCACTTAGGAATAGAACACGATATTTTTCATTTAGTTTTATAACATGGTATCCCTCGGCGCGCCTTACCATTGCTTCGATAATTGGAGCACTTTCCTAGTCACTGCCTTCCTACAAATTCTACACCTTGTCCTAGACATGCCCATCCTCCAATTTTTATCTTTGTGCAATATTTCAATTGTTGGGTGCTTTTATGCAAAAGAGCATTTAGGTGTCCACACATTGGACATGACACACGAAGAAACCTATTTTCACTCATGTGAATTTCTCCCATGATTTTCGGAATGTGCAACGTGCAACATCGTCCATTCTGTTAAACCTAGCCTTGCATTTTAACCAATACAAATCTTAGACCATCCTTGACTTCTACCATGGCTTAATTTTAATTTCGAGGACGAAATTTTTATAAGTTGGGTAGATTGTAACCCCCTGATTTTTCAGAAATTTTTAATTTGGATTTTTCATAATTTTCTGTAATTTTCTAGAATTTTTAAGAATTTATTTTAGACTCAAATATAATTAAAAATATCCCAAACTTTTATTTTATGTTCTAAATAATAAAATATATTTTCTAGAAGTTTTTGAGAATTTTCTGAGTATTTTTTAGTATTTATTGGGAGTTATTTAGGCTAATAACTAATTTTTAGGACTTGTAGAATTTATGGTGCAAGCTCAGGAATATAAAATGGACCCACATTATTTTCTAAGGTTTATAATATTATTATATATTTTTTGGAATTATTTCAGAATTTGTGGAATAATGTTAGTATTTATTTTTAGTTTTATGGCAAAACTAATTTTTAGAGCTTCTCCTAATTATAGTAGGAAATCTATGAATATAAAATTATCCCAAATATTTTTCTAAGGTTTTTTTGGTTCAAAATATATTTTCTATAATTTTTCCAGATTTTTATGATTATTTTTAATGTTTATTTTGAGTTATTTAGATTTAAAACGACTTAAATAATGTTTTGATAAAGGCAAATCAAAAATAAATAATATAAATAAAACCATTCAATCAGATTCTGACACATGTCAGCCTATAGATATCCATTCAGCCGCAGGTACATCTATATATATATATATATATATATATATATATATATATATATATATAATAACCCTAATTATCTCCTTATTTTAGAGAGAGAGAGAGATTTGGGAGAATTGTTATCTAGGGTTTCTTCATCTTCCAGAAGCCATTGCGTATAGCTCCGGACTCCAAACGAGGCCTATTTTCTTGCGTTAGAACGATATTGAGGTTAGCTTTCTGATTATATAATTTGTTTTACAAAATTATTAGTATTAAATTCTGGAAAATTCGTAGAGCACAGCATGTCCGAAAATAGACGTGTTTCGATATTTTCACAATTTCGGGAGAACCCGGAATCAGAATCACGAACCGTTTAAAGTTTCGAAAATCTAATGTCGAGATCATCGACATATATTTTTTCCAGAATTTAATTTAAAGTATTTACATACTGTTAATTCTGTAGAACTTCTAGGTTAGAATTTAACCATCGGTGCACAATACAAAATTTGTATGTGCCATAATTCCCAAACGAATTTGAATTCGGATGAGCCATAAATTCTAGTATATTTTTGATGCTGAAATCTACAGGAAATCATGCATAAAAGTCAAGTTTGTGTCGGTTGACTTTTTGGTCAACAGATCGCCTCGATTTGCGTGCCATGAGTCTCGAGTTGATAAAATTTAGTTTCTTTGGACAAAATTTAGGAATTAACATAAAAATCAGAATAATAAGATTAAAATAGGATTTTAGAGTAATTATTCCAGAATTAAATAAATTAAAATAAATTATCTTTTGACGTGATAAATTTGTAATACATAGGCTATTTGGACTGTGACTTGGACTCTGATTCATACCAGCAACAGGACCCCAGGCAAGTGTACCTTGCCAAACTCTGCAGTATTGTTATATATTTTCCTTGCTTTATTATATTGCTGTGCATGCTTAACCTAGGGCCGTGTGACGTACTTAGCGTCCGATTATAGTCGGGTGCCAACACCGTACGCGGAGTTGTGTATTATCATCTAGACATGGATATTTGTGACCCTCTTTATTCTCGTATTTGTCCTATCAAGTACACTATAACCCAGGACACTTGACACTATTCATGAGACAGAATCTTCCTGAGATATTCATGGTGATTCTGTGTAGGATACATGTTTTATGACATAGACATCATATTCATAGATATTAGATGACTTGCTGCATTAGATATGATCGTGCGTGACATGGACATGGTACATCATGGACATGAGACGTGTGATTACATTGGGTGGGGAGAGACACACAGGCTACAGGCTGAGTTTATATATATATATATAACATAGTAAACACATAGTAAACACATAGTAAAATACATAGTAAACACTGCTACCGGCTCCAAGACACAGAGCTTGTAGTGGTCTCAGCCTGAGTTTAGTGATGCTCTCAAATTGCATTTTCACATAGATGGTTATATAGTTTACCCTATTTATTTTATTTACTATTACACTGCATTTTGGCATGTCGATTTATGTACCTTGTTATGTCCCCTGAGGACCTGGATACCGGACTTTGTCCCCAGGACTAGCAGACGAGATCGACCCCGAGTTACACGGGACAGGAGCATTAGCAGAAGATGGAGCAGGAGCAGACACTGGAGCAGTACCAGATCCAGTAGACGATTGATCCCCGAGGGTATCATCTGGGTATAGGCTTTCCCCATACTCGGTATTTGCTGTGGTTATCTTTATTCTTGTATCTTGACAGATGTATCAGACTCATTATCGGGTTATTTTCCCGAGTTTATATCATATTGAGATTGATCTTGCTTTATGATTCTGATATTGTTGTATTCATTTCTGTGGATGAGATTAGTATATCTAGACCATTATTATTGTATTACAGCTTAAGTACGCCCCGATGGATCCATTAAATTGGGTTTGTCCATCGGTGTGTGCTGCTGGCCATTGCCACGTGTCTAGTCCCTCGATATTTTGGGACTGGGGTGTGACACGGTCCTGTCCGAGCCTCCTCTCTTCTACTAACCACCAATGATGTGCATTTTCAGTCAACTGTATCCTCACCGCAGTCATCCATTTCTCCCTTGGAAGTTCAGCTGCTTCCAACTGGTGCTGTATGTTCGTGAGCCATTCATGAACTTCTGTTGGCCCCTCTTTACCAGAGAATGTACGAGACTTGAGCTGACAAAAATCGGTGATAGATCCCGTCGCTGATCGCCTCGCTGGTGGATTTGCCTGCTCCAATGCGGATACCAGGCTGGTTCTCAGATACTCTGCCTCCTGACGATGTACCTCTTGCTGAATCTGCTATTGGGCTTGCATCATGGCATACATCATCTGAAATATCTGTTTTTCGTCCATGGTTTGTCCTGGCGGGAAAACTGGCATCTGTGGAGTGAACTGTGGTGGAGGTGGGATGTCATCTCTCCGGAACCTTGGATTAGGCTGGCCGGTTTGATTGCTCTGCGATGTTTGTCCTCCATTCCCTGGTGTCACTCCGTATATATAAGTAACCACAACGTCGTATGGCGTATCCAATAGAATCTTATCTCTGTTCCTGGGATCCATTACTCTGCAACCAAAAGATAAACTATAAGAACGCACAGAGGAATCAACACAGGATACAAATCAAGTAACAAATTTGAGTTCGATATAGAGTTCAAAATGGTTCAAACAATAGATGAGATCCTATAACTTATCCTATCCTTAGGGCAGGCTTGTTCACACCCTAAGTTGAAACCGAACAATTTAATCGTAGACCTGCATGGGCAACCACAAAAACTATGTCACGTCCCAGTGCCAAAATACCGAGGGACCATACATGTGGCAATGTCTAGCAGCACACACTGATGGACAAACCCAATTTAATGGATCCATCAGGCGTACTTAAGCTGTAAAAACAAGTCTACGACAACAGGGCACAACTAATCTCATCCACACAAGATATAAAATATGATCCACAGAGTATAAGGAATGTAAATCATCAACCAGTCTCAACAAAGTGCTTCGGGGAACAACCCGATAAATATCTGATACAATGGTTCAACAGACCAAAATATAAATTATAGAATAAAGTAAATACTGAGCATGGAACATAGATGCTCAGGAAAAGTCTTCAGCTAACACCTTGTCCTCGGGTGTCGGTACAGCTCCTGTATCTGCTTGTGCTCCTGTCCCGTATACCTCGGAATAGATCTCGTCTGCAAATCCTGGGAACATAATCCGGATCCAGGTCCTCAGGGAACATAGCAAGGTACAGATAATATAAGCCAAAATAAATGCAGTGCAGCAGATAATGAAATAAATAGGGTAAGTATGTAACCATCTATGTGAAAATGCAAGTGAGAGCATCACGAGTACTCAGGCTGAGCCACTACAAGCTCTGTGTCGGGGAGCCGGGTAGCGGTAATAACACGTAATGTGCCTAGCTCTGCTACGAGAGTCTACGACCTCACAATAGTAGTAGATATATATATGAAACAGCCTGTAGCCTGTGTGTCTCTCCCCACCCAATGTAACCACGCATATCATGACCATAACGTCTCATGTCCATGTCAAACGGGATCATAGCTAATGCAACAAGTCATAATGTATCTAAGAATATAGTATCTCTGTCAAGTCCTGTATCCTATACAGAATCATCATGAATATCTCAGGAAGATCCTGTCTCATGAATGGTGTCAAGTGTCCTGGGTTATAGGGTACTTGGTAAGACAAGTACGAAAATATAAAGTGTCACGAATGTCCATCTCTAGATGACAATACACAACACCGCGTACGGTGTTGGCACCCGACTAATAATCGGACGCTGAGCAAGTCACACGGTTCTAAGTTAAGCATGCACAGCAATATAAATAAATCAAGAAAAATATGTAATAATACTGCAGAGTTTGGCAAGGTACACTTGCCTGTGTTTGAATACCAACAGCTGTCCCTGTATTAGTGGATCCTGTAGGTACTCCTCCAAAAGCTGTAATAACATCACCAACAGTCTCAGAAGATATCAAATAGCTAGAAACGCCTGTCCTTAAGTCCAATTTGGACACAAGGGCAGAAATGATATTTCTGGGTCAAAGCGGGGTCCATATGTGGGCCACTTTGCACCGAAAAGCGTGTCAGGGTCAAAGGTCTCCAAATTCCTCAAACTCAGTGTCTACAAGTTAGAAACGATGATACGAACCCAGCAAAATTTTCAGAATTGGATTCCGATGAGCCGATCACAAAATCGCCCGTCAAGTGGAGACGGTGGGGCCCACAATACGCTATTTTGTCAACGTTCTCAGAATCGAACCAAACTTAGGTCACAGGACCAGCGTATTGCTACGAGTCAGATGGCACAAGTTTTGTCTCGATCCAACGTGTGTACACAAAGTTACAGCGTGTTCCAGAATGGACGAATACGGGCGTTGTCGGCGGATACGCGTTGATTCCGGTGTGCACGCACATCCAAATCATCTTCTACAAAATCTTACACGTCCGTATCAATGTCGCGCATGTTTCGGTAAGGATCGCATGCGACCAAGTCGTCCCGTTTGGCGGGGCGCACTCAGTTCCGGGGTAAAATAGGGCGTTGGTTTTCCTGTTTTTGGATCGCGGTTTGCGATCACCACAGGACGCGATGCACCGAGCGGGTTGCACGGGCACCGAGAGGGTTACACAGTCTACGTGTTGCAACCGATGGAATCAAAAACGGAGTTACGAGGTGAGAGAAAACGTTACCTGAACTGGGCTCCGAGAAGTCTGAATTCTTGTGTCCTGCTCGTGTCCTGGTCGAGCTCTTGTGTCCGTGTGTCTGCTGCTCTAGGGTTCTGATCGAGACAGCGGCGGAGGCTTCGCCGGAGGGAGTCGGGCTCGGGGTTGGCGAGGTCGGGCTAGGGCGGCGGGCGGCTCTGCACAGTTGGCCGGAGCGGGTTCAGCCGCGGGGCAGAGGCTCGGCTGTGGATTTCAGATGAGGCGGTGGTCGGGTTCGTTGAGCTGCTGTGCTCGTGGCTGATGGCGGAGTAGGGAAGTCGGGCTGGGCAGACTCGGCGATGGCGGAAGGATATCGACGGGGGTCTGGTCGAGGGCGGCCTGGTGGAGATGGGGGAGCCGGTGGTGGTCATGGAGTTCGGGTCAGCGGCGAGGTCGGGCGGAGGATGTTGTTGGGGTCGGCGGTGATCAGGAGAACGACGGCGAGGTTCGCTGGGGTACGGCGGAGATCGATCTGGAGTAAAGCGGCAGTGGCTAGGCACGGATGTCGAGAAGAATTTATAGGCGGCTACAGTAAATCCGACGGGGGCTAGGGTTTCAATTTGGGTTTTGGGTCCGGGTCGGGTTTGACTCGGATCCGACCCGACCCGACCCATTATGCTGGTTTGGTTTGGTTTGGTTCGGTTTAGTCAGGTTTGATTCGGTTTAAATATCCAATAGTATTTAGGGCTTTAAACGCGTTTTCAGAGTCCAATAAATTCAACTAAAATTACCCTATGTCCGGTTTTCCATTTTACACCATAAAATATTATTTTCATAATATTTTAACACCAATTAACAGCGTTTAAAAATCTTTCAATCACAATTACCTTGGTTCTTCATCCAGAAAAATACCGAAAAGTTGGGAAAAATTATATTAATATTATTCTGAAAAATCAGGGTGTTTACACATGCGTACCTTTTCCATATTCATGAAAGTTGTCTGGGGTCGCCCTGTCCTATAGTCGTGGCCTTCAAAACTATAGGTAAGTCCTCAAGGGTTGGTGATAGGTATCAACCCTACATATAATGCTTGGACCTATTAAGAGCTTAAAACTAATCCTAACCATATCATACCGAAATACTGTCACCATAGGGATAAGATATTATTATACAACATCGTACAACCACCGGGGCATTAGTTTATGAGAATTTAATCTTTGAGTCAGTGTTCCATAATTATCACTGAAGTTTAGCTTTTTTCTGTCACTACCATATTTTCTAGGAAATGATATTTTAGTCATTTGGTAATTAACTAAATATTGTGCATGTTGAATATTTATTTATTATATTATTATTTATTTTTAGCATATTAGATTTATTTTTGGACTTGTGTTAGTGGACCTAACTAGTTTAGATTAGATCCATGGACCAACATTTAATTCTAGGTAGAATTGAGCCCAATAATTAGAAACCCAATCATTAGGAGGATGATTAATTAAGTTAAACCCATTAGACTAGAACATTTTCTCCTTAATTAATTTTTTCATGAGAGGCTCCAAGGGGTATTTTAGACTTTACATATTAGCTTTAGGGAGGGGGCAAGTGTGGCCTATATAAAGGGGATACAAATTTTGTCTCTCTTTATTTTTTATTCTAAATCTAGATCTAGAATTTCCCTCAACAAAATTCATTCATTTCTAATTCAAATTCCTACCAAATTTCTCCCCATTTTCTTCCCAAATCATTATTGGAGGTTATTAGAGCAAGGATCAAGAAGGAGGAAGCAATGATGTACAAAAAGGATCAATGATCTACAAGTTGAAGGCTCATTTTACCATTTTTGGAGGTTTCAATGGGAATCCATCTCCCAATATGTATAATTCAATTTTCCCCCCTCTAATTAGATTTTAAATCTGTGATTTAACCATAAGGAACCATTCCACATGCTAAGGCTACCCATAGGAATTGGAATTAGGTTCCTAGGAGGCCTATGGAGAAAGTTATGGTGTGTTTTGTGTTAATTTTAGGGAAATTTCGAGATTGACACATGTTGTGTTTGTCAATTGGTCAATTAGACCAAATTGACACGTGTTTGATTATTTGTGGCTAGTATCGTATCCACAATTGGATACGTGTAGGCCGTATCCCAATAATTTCGAGATACGGATTGATTTGAGAGTTTTTCTTCAGACACAGGGATTTGAGCAAGTCACATTTTGTCACGGACACGTAGATGAGTAGTTAGCTCTTCGTATTGTCCATAATTATTATTTTAAACTTGCTCGTGTCCGTTGGGATACATTTGGTTGTGTGGTGGGGCCGTATCGCAAGCGTATCATAGATCTAGTGTGATACGGATGCGGTGCACTCCACGTGTTTGTTCTTTGCATTCTAATTTAATTTACCTTGGTTATAACTATTATAATATTATAAATATAATTATTATATGAGATATATGTATATATATAATTATGTGTATGTTCTATATTTCTTTGTGATGTATTGGTGGTCATTGGAGAGTAGGAACTTCATGTGCTTCTCTAATATAGCTATATGTATATATATGTATTATAGTATTATAGTTATATATATATATATATATATATATATATATATATATATATATATATATATATATATATATATATATATATATATATATATATATGAGGTGTGTATTTATATGTGTGAGCTTGAGGGGAGAAGAAACAATAGAAAAACAGTGAAAAAACAATAAAAACAGTGAAGAAAAGAAATGATAAGCAGTGGAAGAAAAGCTGAGAGAAGCAGCTGAAAAGCAGCTGTAGAAGCATGAAAAATACGCTGGGGAATCATACGCGTAAAACCCTCAACATGCAGGAAGTCCGCGTAAAACAGAGCTCCAGCACTGGGTGGCATGAAACATGATTCCAGAACCATCGGCGTACAGCAGAGCTTCAACGCTATTCGGCGTAAAATATAGCTCCAGAACAACCCGCGTAATGCAGTATTTCCAGACTGTTTCGGGGTAAAAAGGTTGCTACATCGCTACTTGGGTGTAAAATCCATCTGCTTTTAATGCAGCAGGAAGTTGTACGAGGAACGCTTCATATTTCTCGAATGAACCTGTCAGTGGAAGCAGTGAACCTGACACCTGACAAAGAGTACTGCACGACGATCGAGAGGACGGCTGTTATGATGATTCTGCACAGAGCCCCAAACTATCGTTTAGTGACATAATCCTTGATATAAGACGTCATTTACGCATCCAAGGGATACGCTGCCTGTTTTACATAGGCAGAGGTGAGCTTTTATGCTCAGGAAGAGACGAAACCAACCGCCACGTCTAAAGCTGTTATTCGTACAGAACTCGAGGCATGTCTCTGCAGTTAATACGCAAGATGGGGACAGATCTCTGCATTTAATGCATGAGATTTGGTTCTACTTTCGAAGACTGGGAGAGCTATAATTAGGGCAAATACGTCCACATCACCATCCCTGCACATTACGCCAACCAGGTTATTTTCAGCTATAGGAGCACGTTGTACGCTATCTCCTTGAAATACGCCGACCTAGCTATTTTTAGCTATAGGAGCACGCTGTACGCCATATCCTCGAAATACGCCAACTCAGGCTATATTTACAAAGGTGCATGCATCAAGCTTTACACAGGTACTTGGCCTCTACGCCAACAGGACAACTACTTGGCTTCTACGCCAGCATGACAGCTACTTGGCTTCTACGCCAACATGACAGCTATTCGGCTTCTACGCCTACTTGGCTTTTACGCCATCAGAACAGCTATTTGGCTTTTACGCCAACGAGACAGTAATTTGGCTTTTATGCCAACCATCTCTACGCGAGAGGCAGTTATCTACGTGGCCTACATGTCGTGATCTTCGATGGACGATTATACGTATTATCTCATAATGGGACATGCGTCACACGCCAATTCAAGAGATCATTCATACGTGGGTAGCAGTTAATATAACCATCGCGTAAAAAGTGAAGCTCTCTCCGCTGTTCGGTTTCTACGCCGACTGTAGCTGAACTCTATAAATGGAGACCTCCGGCCATGGAGGTCCAAGGTCGAAGGTCTAATCTAAGGAGAGAAAAAGGGTCAAAGATTTTTTTAACAAAACAGAATATATCCAGAGAGTGTTGATTGACTACTTTGGCAATGAGAGTTCAATCCCTCCTGCAGTCTTTGAAGCTTCTTTTTCGCCTTCTACAGCACTTCTTCGTCATTGTGGTCCAAGGGACAAAGTGATCGACCGCAGATCAGACTCCTATAGAAATATTTCCCCAGAATCAAATTTTTGTACTTAACATCCTCTTATAGGGTTAATTGTACTTCTTTTTCTTGTTTGTAAACAAAAAGGTTTCATACAAACCCTCTATTTGTTTTATCTCAAACAAAATGGTGACTCGCCAGGTGAATTTCCAGAACCTATCATGTTAATAATACCTCTGATAGTGTTTTATATACCAGGAGAGTTTAATAGCCTGAGTTTATAAACCAAAAAGAGATTCGTATAAACTATTTATTTATTTTATATCCAAACAAAGATGGCGACTGTGCTGGGGACTATTTTCTCATCTGACGAGAAAACCATTGCTCAACACGATGCTATATCCGTAGGATCAACGAAGAAGACTCTGGTCGTCCAATTCGACCAATCGGCTTACAAAGACATGCTTCGAGTAGGGGGTAGCTCTCATTCCCTCTCTGTCCAAGACAACAGGAAATTATGTAAAGTATGGATGCCTCGGACATCCTCTACCATTCCTGCGGACTCTTTCTCTCCGACCAACAAGGTTGTAGCATCTCAACCTGTGCGTCCCGCGCGTAAAACTTTGTCTTTCGTCTGTGACGTGGCAGACAAAACTTCTGGCAATGCCTCAGCGCCAATCCAGAAGTCTACTCCGCACCTTGGGCGTAAAACTTTGTCTCCCGTCTGACGTGGAAGACAAAACTTCTGGCAATGCCTCAGCGCCAATCCAGAAGTCTACTCCGCGCCCTGTGCATAAAACTTTGTCTCCCGTCTGTGACGTGGCAGACGAAGCTTCTGGCAATGCCTCAGCGCCAATTCAGAAGTCTACTCCGTGCCATGCGCGTAAAATTTTGTCTTCCGTCTGTGACGTGGCAGACAAAACTTCTGGCAATGCCTCAGCGCCAATGCAGAAGTCTACTCCGCGCCCTGCGCGTAAAATTCAGTCTCCCGTCTGTGACATGGCAGACAATATTTCTGATAAGGCCTCAGCGCCAATTCAGAAATTCCAAAAGCGCCCTGTACGTAAAAATACATCTTCCCTCTACAATGAGGCAGATGGTCCTTACAGTCGTCACAAGGGAAAACAAGTGGCGGATTTCCCGACCTCTCAGATTTTACGCCATCAAGAGAAGAATCTGTCCGCTCTTCAAATTACGCGGAATGCTGATGGCCGATTGAGGACTTCTTCAGTTTTACGCCAACCTATACAAAGTTCCAGATTATATCAGGACAAGCCCCTCAGCATAAAGAAGGTCAAGTTTATGGATAGATATGCTCCTCATGGATCATGTGCTACTCACATGGCTGAACTGCTTTACTGATCTGGCAGAGAAAGTATTCTGGTTCCTAATCTCCACAGGCCAACTGATATAAAAAGGCAGAATAAGCCTTCTTTTTCTGCTGCTAATATCGCTGATTTGTGTGACTTCTTGATCCAGAAACGCAAAGACAGGGATCATAACCAGGATTCAGTTCCCCTAACTACTAAGAGTGGGGAGATCATGTGGCAAGATGCGTCAACATCTAATATCGTCATGACATATGGGCCACATGAAGATTCTATCTTTATTGTTCCACCGACTCGCGACGACCAGCATCCAATAGTCTTCGGTCGCATGCGGAGCAGACCGATTGTACAAGAAGGATCTCACGAGTCTGATAGTAGGAAAATGCAAATCCACAGATATAGCCCACAGGCTTTAAAGATTATACAAAGCATGGGTTATGATTTGAAGTTGAAACAAGGCCTCAACTATGGAAAAGGCAGAAGAACACCTTTGCATGGTAATCCTTACTGTCAACAAACTTGTTTTGGATTGGGGTATACTACATCTCTTGCAAACTCTAAACCTCCAGAGTCTGATCCTGTAATACCAGAGGCAGGTCCTTCTAAATCAACTTCTGTGGACAAACGCCACGACATGTCTGTGGGTAGTCTACCTCGACAAAAGAGGACAGCGTCCAAAGCTGGGGATAGAATTCCCTCTGAGTCCGAAGATGATGCAACGATGACCATCTTTTCGGAAGACCGTAAAACTCAGGCATCGGGAGCCCGAAGGCCAAAAGGGACTTTCTCCTTCAATGAAGATGACATCATTGAAATCTTTAATATATTGATGAAGGAACACAAACTTCAGCTACCCCACATCAGATACCCTGAGAGGGCTGGCAAAGTCGATGACCCAGATTATTGTCTCTTTTATCGGTACATTCATCACCCCTCAAGGGCGTGCTATATACTGAAAAAGAGAATCCAGGAGTTGATCGACGCCAAAGTCGTCACTTTGTATTTATAAACGAGGGGACAATCACTGCAAATTGATTTCACTCTAAGGTAACAATTTGCTCCCTCAAGAAAATACCGGATGATGAGTCCCTAAAGTTTCCCCAGCGGATTCTTCAGGTCTATCCCCACTCAGGAAAATTACTCCACATTAAATTTTTCAGACATGAGTTCACGTCCATATTATCTCTGAACTATTTTCCAAACATTTTTTTGTTTCCCCAGCTAAATTTGCCATGTCCAAGTGACCTCTGAGCAAACCTCTCAGTTTGTGGCTATAGATCAGTTCACGTCCATATTACCTCTGAACTACGTCTCGCCACTTTCTCCAGCAGAGTAAATCTATCAACTCAAAAGTTTATCATGTCCATATTACCTCTGAACAAACCTTCCTGGTCCGATTATCAATTTTTATGTCCATATTACCTCTGATATCGATTGTCATCTCAACTTAACACCCGTACTTAACTCTAAGTACGCCAATGGTGTTAAGTCCATAAAAAACTGCCATGTCCATATTACCTCTTAGCAGATGTATACCTCCACCCCCAGTGGAGTCACAACTCAAAAGTTTGTCATGTCCATATTACCTCTGAACAAACCTTCCTGGTCCGGCTATCGATTATCATATTCATATTACCTCTGATATCGGTTGTCATCTCAACTTAACACCCGTACTTAACTCTAAGTACCCCAGTGGTGTTAAATCCACAAAAACTGCCATGTCCATATTATCTCTGAGCAGATGTATACCTCCATCCCTAGTGGAGTCACAACTCAAAAGTTTGTCATGTTCATATTACCTCTGAACAAACCCTCCGAGTTTTGGCTATCGATTATCATGTCCATATTACCTCTGATATCGGTTGTCATCTCAACTTAGCACCCGTACTTAACTCTAAGTACGCCAGTGGTATTGAGTCCACAAAAAACTGCCATGTCCATATTACCTCTGGCAGGGCTTATCCTAAACTTATTACTTGCACTCTTGTGCACAAGAAGTAATAGGTCAAAAAAAATCCCCTGTGGAATGCCCGCAATGGAAAACGAAATGTTCATGTCCATATTACCTCTGAACTATCCTTATTTTCCCCAGCAAAGAAAGAGTCTGTCCATGTTCATCCCCTACAGAGTCATATCTTACTGCAGCTATATTACCTCTCGCAGGAGTTGTCTCAAACATATTACTTGCACTAACATGCACCAAAAGTAATGGGTCCACAAAAAATCCCCTAGCAGGATGTCTTTACCAGCCACAATACCTATCACGCCGCCATTACCTCTGGCAGGGCTTGCCCTAAACTTATTATTTGCACTCAACGTGCGCAACAAATAATAGGTCCACCAAAAGATCCCCCAGTGGGATGTCCTCAACAAACCAAAGTTCGCACAAATAATCATAAAGAAATGGAGGGCTCTTATATGATTGCAAATGGCGCTTACAGGTTAGCCAAGCCTAATAAAAATTTGGTAACAGCTACTATCAATTTTAAATTCCTGAAGAAGTACTATACTTGATCTCCTTCGTTTTAACGGAGTATGACGAAGATCTTATTCTGACGATACCATGCACAAAGGTTAGCTGGATCATATTCTATCAGATTCGTATGACCTCTTAATGGATATACTTAACTAATTTATAAACCTATCATGTTCATATTACCTCTGATAGTGTTTAGTATACAAATTTAGTTGGATTATATTCTATCAGGTTCATATTACCTCTGAATAGATTTATATTCAACAAAACCTTAACGAAAGTATGTCATGTTAATGATACCTCTGATATCACTTTCATCTTAGCCTATCATATTCTAAAGTGATGGGTCCATAAAGTCAAAAAATGTGTCTTTATTATCTCCGAGAAATTACAGGAGAAACAAGAAGGTATATCATTGGGGAGGAGCAGTTAAATCCCTAATCTGTCGCGCCAAAGCAACCATTTTATCATTCCTGGAGTTCAAAATATGGTTGCAAGCCTGTTCCAGCCTTGCCTCGTTATCGCTCAAGCAAGATAGCTCGGACCGAGCTTCAACAAAATTGGCATGAATGATACCAGCACGTGTCAAGTTCTGCTGAGCTATCTCCACTTGGCCCTTAAATACATCACGAGCTGTTGATGTCTTAAGAAGCTTCTCCCTGGCCTGAGAGAGTCCAATTTCCAAATCTCGAACCCTCGCTGCATCTCTCTCATATTCGGCCTGGTACTTAGTTAGCTGAGGAATATAATCCACCAAGACAGCCCACTCTTTATCCATCTCCTGCTGTTGTTCCTGGATGGATTTGTTCAGAGTTTCCATTTACTCAGCAAGCTCTGCAGTTAAGGAGTCATACTTAGCTTAAACTAAATCGTCGATGCTGCCCCGAGACAGTTGCAAATACTCGTTAATAGGTTGTTCCAAACTATTAACTATTTGCTCTAGCGCATCAGCTCTGTCATTATCATTGAAATTTCTAATCTATACGATAAGGAGATTAGAGGACATCTTCAAAGCATTGAAATCTAAGTTCTTCTCCAGCACCAGCGATATTAACTCCTTCAAAGTGAGATAAAATATGCTAGTGTATTGATCCACTAGCATAGCAAAGCTCGAATGGACGCCGGAAGTGGCCGCAATATCAGTAAATCTTCCTCCAGGAATGGCTGCAGAGGAAGTCGCCACAGTCGTTGCTCCAACAGAAGGCACGACAAAAGAAGAGACACTAACAACAGTTGAAGTTGCTGGTATACTCAACGAATGAGGCACAGTCGCTATGATGGGATCATCCTCCTCCGAAGATATCGGGACTGCAGTGGGCGAGGCTACACCGAAAAATGTTGCGGAGGAAGGATCGACAACTTCAAAGCATGCCCCTTCAAAGTCGAGCGCCGCCGTTTCATCGGCAGGATCCGTAACAAAGTCAAAGGTTACGTCAACTCCACCCACCCTTGTGTCACGACCCGCACCCGGTTTAGGGGCACGAGTGCGTGGGTACGTCCAGCCTACGCCGCAGCATCGGCGGTAGAACGCTGTCAAGGTCTTGATACTATCTAGCCAATCTCACACAAGCATCCAATCTCCATAAGGAGGCACGGATGACACAAATAAAATGAACACATACTCAATCACAGGATTACAGCACGATAAGATAGCGAAACAAAATTTAAATACAACACAAGTCTAAAGTAATAATCAAACTCAACAATATCCAAGTCTCAATAACAATGCCGGAGACAAATCCGGTACCAAATAGTCTACTAAAAGAACTAACTAGAAGATTGGTGATTCCGGCTAGACCTCCCGGAATCACAACTAACTATTAAGCCCAAGTGCAGCTACTCACCATATGGTCCATAAAGTGTTGGCTACCGATCCTCTAAGGCATAGTCTGGAAAAATATTTTCAGTCAGGAAGGAGCAAAGTACAATCTCAAATAACAGTTCCATTAAATTGATAAGGACTATAAAGCAATAAACATGTGATGCTAGCTACTGAGAAGACAGTAAAATAAATGCAATGGCAATTAAAAAGAGACAGGCAATGTAAAGAGACAGGCAATACACAATATGATACAGTCAGTGCATGTATGAGAATGAAAAGAACAAGGAACAGCATCATATACGGGTGATGTAGTATATGATTTAAAATAGGGAACTATAATCTATTCTAAGTGTTTGAAATAGTATTTTCAAAATGTGATCGGCTTGGGAACATGTACGATAGCTACAGGGCCTGGCTAATCATGGGTGAAGAGCATGATTAACACTTACATTGTTCTATACTACAATAAGAGGTTATGATCATATTTCTTACTAACTACTTCTCCGCCCCCAACTAGTACTGTGGATCCAACCATGACACGTCACGATACACGAGCAAGTCCAATCTATCATGTACGATGTCTAATATACATATCGTGTACAATGTCAATAGGATAATCAATGTAACATCTCATGACTGCAGATCCAAGCTATACTAGTCCGTGTAGCACAGTGTCAAGGATTCAGATGTAACATTTCATGATTATTTAATTTATAGAAATTATCAAGGAATTGGAAATTATCAGAGAATGTACTTGCCTTGGGTCCTTAACTGGTAATTATTGGTGTCCTGTTCCAGAATATCCCTTGGACGAAGCAACAGTCCTATAAATATATCACAAACACTTGCATCAGGTGCTACCCTAACACACAGTCAAAACACTGGCCTCAGGGCCATGCCAGGCAGGGCACTAGTCGACTAGGGTCATCTAGTAGGGATACGTAAAACACATTACACTTATTAATACTTACAATATTTATTCATGCACCAATTTAAATATATTTACAATATATATATATATATATATATATATATATATATATATATATATATATATATATATATATATATATATATATATATATGCCTTTTAAATACATATTTGATTTATACTAGTTGAACATTATATATGTATACTCATATATATGCCAAAAATACATTTTAGATTATATATATATTGTCAACATTATCATTTAAATATACTAGTACTAATACACCAAATTAAATTTATACTAGCATATACTTTTTATTAAATAGATATTATATAAAAATAAACCAATATATATACATATATACTAACCAATTAGGAATATCGAGAATATATTAAGTATACAAAATATGCATATATACACATACCAAAATAATTATATATACTATATATACGTATTTACATGTATATCAGTTATTAAATATATACATATACAATATACAATACGTATATACATGTTAACACTATATGATACATAATTAAAATACATACATTACATTATACTAAGGTATATATATACTATACTTATACATGTATTAAACATTAAATAAAATAATACTATACACATACCTACACATTACACATTGCATTCATATACTAAATATATATATATATTTACTATACATATTAATTAAATAATTATTATACATATATTATACATATATATATATAACCATAGAAAGAAGGAAGAAGGAGGGGGAAGAGCTTACAGTGGTGGTCGGGCTTGGCCGGCCGCCGGACTTGATGGTGGTGGTGGTGTTCAGTGCTGGAGGTGGTGGAGATGTCGAGCAGCAGAGAGGAATGGGAGCAGCCGGAGGAGGAACAAAGGAGGAGGAGCTCGGTCGCCGCTCGCCGGAGTTGGAGGAGTTCAGCCGGGATAGGGCTCGGCCGGGTAGCAGCGGGGATGGGGAGAAGTCGACGGGGCAGGGAGCTCGGCAGGGAGGCTGGAGGGAGGAAGAGCAAAGGGAGAGGGAGCCGTCGGGTTGAGTAGCGGCCGCCGGAGGGCTGGGCTCGAGCTGACCGGACTGACAGCGGGCCGCCGGACTGGGAATGGTGGTGAAGAGCAGCCGGACTGCAGTCGGGTGGAGCTTGTACTGGTGAAGAGCGGTGGGTCGACCGCCGCACGGGCCGGACGGGGATCTGGCCGCACAGACGCGTCGAGGCAGCGCCGGCCGGGTCAAGATCATTCGGCCGGCCGGGAACAGTGTCTGAGGGGATGGGTTTCCCTCTCCTCTAAATTTCAAATGAAAAAAATAAGAAAGAAGAAGGAGAAAGGAAGAAGGAGAAGAAAAGAGAAGGAGAAGGGAAAGAAATCCCTACGGTTGAGGATGGAGGCTTGTGAGAATATGGGGGCTTGGGGAGGTTTGCTACCTAGGTTTTCTAGGGATTAGGGTTTGATGTAGATAGGACATTAAATATGATGAGGGTGTGGGTAAATCAAAGGTGAGGATGCACCCAATTAAATGGGTGATCCAGATTAAACATGAATGAATTTCATGTGGGGATGAGGGTGAGGGGCTAGTTAAATAATTATTAGGCTCCCTTATTGTTTTAAACAAATGAGGTGTTGACACAAAAATACAAATTTGCAAATTAGCCCCCTTAAATTTGGGTATTTGCACAGGCGCATGAAATGACGAAATTTTGGCGGGCGATTCGGTGTCCGGTGTTTTATAGGGTCAGGGGGCGCTATAAGTTCGGTATGGGCTCAATTTGCAGGGCACTGGAATTAAATTGGGATTTTCAGAATCGGTTAAAATAGTATCCTCAATTTAATTAGAAATAAATGCAAGTTGCGTTCTAAAATTAATTAGGAGTACATGGGGCCAAAATCAGGTCAGGTCATCAATACCAATAATGAAGAAGACTCAGAACAGAATATTACCCTAATTTGGGCCGCACGAAAAAATAGGTCAAGATTGCCTCCAATTTCAATTGGAACGCACAATGATACAAAAATAGGAATTTATTAAATAACGTCCGCGACGATTTTTGTGCGGCTAGAAACAAGGTACATAGAGCATAATTATGAGTTGCAAAAATAGCAGAATGGAAGGCGGGCATGTCTAGGTCAAGATTGTGAAATTTGTTGGAAGACAAAAGTCAGGGTAGCGCTCCAAATATCAGAGCAAAGGCAGGGCGCAATAATTAAATAAATTACGGTAATTAATGAAAATCTCCAAGAATTAAATTCTAAATAAATCAATCAAATACAGAATTCCACAATTCCGACAGGTGTTCATCTACTAGGTTTCTAGGTCAAGTCTACTAGCTTAAAAATAAATGAACACTGTATATAAATATATATATTTAAATACACATCACATAATTATTTAAATAAATATACTATCATGCAATTATTTAATTGTAACGACCATAATATTAAATATTATAAAAAGTCAAAAATACTTCCGTTTTTGGAACGTGGTAGTGACAAGTCTACCCTCCTTAAAAGAATTTCGTCCTCGAAATTCAAAATCCTCAAAGTAGCGTTTATTCATACTCATTATTATTTTTCCTCAAAGTTTAAATTCATAAATCACGAAATCAGGTAATAATCCCCAATGTCCTTTCACAATTTTCAAAAATTCTAAAATTATTTCATTCCGAAAAAATCCTCGAAATAAAATCAAAGTCCATTTTTTTTTTAAATTTTCCTTGAAAGTTTTGAGTTAATAATTCAATACTCAGAATTTAATATCCACTCCTCAAATTTAATTTTAATCAATGCTCGTATATAAAATAAAATCTCGTCCAAAAAGTTTAAATTCAAACATTTATCCATCAAATTTTTTTTTCCTCGATTTCCTCTTTCCTCAAAATACTTAACAATGCGATACTTAAGGATTCTCTAACTGCAACATCCAAATATAAAATTCTAAAATTCATAACTTGCAATCAAATAAATATATTGATAATCTCCCAAAATTTCCAAATTTTATAACCAATTTAATCATGTCATAATCTTCCTGGAATTAATAAATCATAAATTCTGCCATGTTAAATTTCTTAACCCTGTATTTAAATCAATGGTTATCCTCGAGTTTAATCATCTTGCCTTTCTTGTCAAGTCATAACTCCTTCATGAATCTTCGTCATGGTCAAACCCCAATAATCATAGTCTAAGAAAACCTTCCTACATCATACAACATGCAACCTAAGGAGAATATGTACGGTCATGGTATCTTTTGTCATGGTATTGCAGTCTCTGCATCAGGGTGTACTACTAACTACATTCTAACAAGAAATCATTCATACAAGCTACGGTACTAAGGTATCAGTCAATCAATCAAATAGATAGGAACAGAAGAAAGGAAAGAACAGAACTTGCTAACACATTACCTGCAGTATCGGTCTCCTCGACCGTCATCGCAAATGCCCCGCCCTGCTGGGGTGGTTTCCTTCGCGGGTGCTCAGCATTATACGGTTCCACAGGTAGCCTAACTGGATCTCTATAATCTGAAGCTGCGCGCTGGCCGGGAAGATAAGGGGCTAGAAGACAATCCTTTACTCGATGTCCCGCAGCGCCGCAGTGCAAACAAAGTCATAGTCTCGTTCTACAGCTCTCCCAAAGGTGACCTGGCTTCTTACAGAAATGACAAGTCTGATGTGTCTCTCTCTGAGGCTGTTGCTGATTCTGATAAACACGGACTGGTGCCTGGTACTGTTGTTGATACTGATATGCCTATGGATGTTGTTGGATAGGAACTGGTGCTAGGTACTGCGGTGGATGCTGAATTGTCCATGGTTGTTGCTGGCTATGAAATGGTACTTGGTACTGCTGTTGGTACTGAATACGGGGATGCTTGGCTGGTCCTGTGCTACCATTCGTATCTCCAAGAGTATTATGACTTCTCTTAGGCCTGAGGTCCAGATCCTCTTCTGCAATCTAAGCATCCATCAAGATAGCCTCAAAGGTAGCGGTACGACGACCAGAAGTGCGCGACCTAATCTCTCTCGTCAGCCCTTTTCTAAATTTTCGAGCTCGATCTCCTGGGTCTCGAATCATGGACGATGCAAAATGGCTCAATCTACAGAATTCTGCAGCGTACTCGTCGACCGACATGTTTCCTTGAACTAAGTCATGAAACTGAATTTCCAAGGCTCCCAATGCCACGTTGGAAAAGAACTTCTCCTTGAAGAGTTCCTTGAAGGTCTCCCAAGTAAGTCCTTGCGCAGTAATTCTCGGCTCCGTGCGATACCACATGAGTGCGATATCAAACATCTGACTGCCAGCGGCTTCTATCTGTAAGTTCTTCGGAATCTGGGTCAATCGCAGGCTCCTCTCTATATCCTCTAGCCAGTCGTCAGCGTAGAGTATCCCTTCGGTGCCTTTGAACTCTCGTGGCATCATCCTCTTAAAATCCACTATAGTGCCTGATCTCTGTTGCTGCTGGCCAGGAAACTGCTGGTACTGTGCTACTCTCTCCAAAGCTTGGAGAGTCACCTGATGAGCATTCTCCATGTTTTCTCTCATCAGCTTGGTTTGTGCCTGGTGCGCTTCTGCTTGCACTCTCTGAGCCTCAGCTTGAACTCGCTGAGCATCTGCCGTCACTCTCTGGGCATCTACCATGCCCTGGATCAAGGTAAACATCTGCGTCCCGTCAATGGGCGAACCTTCGGGAATCGGAGTCGGAGGAGGAAGAAGGTTGTCCGTCACAGTTACGGCAATCCTCTGAGCAGGTGGGGGAGGAGGATTCCCGAAAAGTGCGGATACTCCTACGTGCATCAGAGATGTAGGAGGAACTACGGCTGTCTGTCCCTCAGGTGGAGAGGTGGCAGACCCCTCTAAAGCTGATGTTCCCGCTCTCATAGACCGTGTCTGCGACGACATCCTGAAGACAGATCCCAAAGAATCAATTTAGGCAAAATGCGATATCATCAAGGAAGGACAGTACAGTTCTAAAGAAGCAACATTCAAGATAAAAGATTGAAAATAAATATTCCTAGTTGTGATTGCACAGGTCAAAGATGCATCCAAGGTCTGATACCTCTATCCCCTAGGTACCACAGTTCTACCACAAGCACACTCACTGCTAACTTCTTACCTACTGCAATCGCTGATAGTTATCCTTATCATTCAAGTGCATATCAAATGCAACACACCATACTAAGTACTGCTCTCTCTCCAATACATTCCTAGATGAACACCTAAGCCAGTTGGCAGTGAAATCTCAATCACATTCAAGCCAACAGATCCTTACACATGCATCTCATCTGCTATATACTAATATATCTCTCTCACTATAAAATCTTATCCTTAAATAAAATTCCTCAAAATAATCCCTCGAATAAATTTTTTATAGTAAAATGCATATACCTTCCTCAAGGTTAATTATTTAAATACTGAAGCAAAAATTTTGATCACTTCCAAAAATCCTTACAGTTTGTCTAGGTTCATCAAATTGAATCTGAATTCCTCAAAAATAAAATTTTTATAACATAATATCTTGACTTCTCAAAATTCAAAAATGCAATCCATTTTCAAGCTTCGAATTAAAATTTAAATCCATATCAAGTAATCCAATAGCCCAAGTGTTAATCTTCCTCGCTGTCCTCATCGACATGTGTCATCATATAATACCATAAATCAGTCGGCAAAATCATCTTAATATGAAATCAACCCTACCATGAAACCAAAATCCTAATTTAATACCTGATCAACAATCAACAAGCGAGAATGGATGGAACAAGGGAATGATTTTAAATTAAAATTTATAACAAGATTCTCAGGGGTCATCCCAGGAATCTCTCAAGGAATTGTGATTGAGTATTCGCTCTCGTCCTAGTATCCTATGTCCGAGATCCTATCGCAGGTACGCAGTAGTGTAACAAAGATGCCACACTACTACGACATCGCACAACTTTGCGAAGTCTGACCTGCATGGGCCACCACTAAAAATGTGTCACGACCCGCACCCGGTTTAGGGGCACGAGTGCGTGGGTACGTCCAGCCTACGCCGCAGCATCGGCGGTAGAACGCTGTCAAGGTCTTGATACTATCTATCCAATCTCACACAAGCATCCAATCTCCATAAGGAGGCACGAATGACACAAATAAAATGAACACATACTCAATCACAGGATTACAGCACGATAAGATAGCGAAACAAAATTTAAATACAACACAAGTCTAAAGTAATAATCAAACTCAACAATATCCAAGTCTCAATAACAATGTCGGAGACAAATCCGGTACCAAATAGTCTACTAAAAGAACTAACTAGAAGATTGGTGATTCCGGCTAGACCTCCCGGAATCACAACTAACTATCAAGCCCAAGTGCAGCTACTCACCATATGGTCCATAAAGTGTTGGCTACCGATCCTCTAAGGCATAGTCTGGAAAAATATTTCCAGTCAGGAAGGAGCAAAGTACAATATCAAATAACAGTTCCATTAAATTGATAAGGACTATAAAGCAATAAACATGTGATGCTAGCTACTGAGAAGACAGTGAAATAAATGCAATGGCAATTAAAAAGAGACAGGCAATGTAAAGAGACAGGCAATAGACAATATGATACAGTCAGTGCATGTATGAGAATGAAAAGAACAAGGAACAGCATCATATACGGGTGATGTAGTATATGATTTAAAATAGGGAACTGTAATCTATTCTAAGTGTTTGAAATAGTAGTTTCAAAATGTGATCGGCTTGGGAACATGTACGATAGCTACAGGGCCTGGCTAATCATGAGTGAAGAGCATGATTAACACTTACATTGTTCTACACTACAATAAGAGGTTATGATCACATTTCTTACTAACTACTTCTCCGCCCCCAACTAGTACTGTGGATCCAACCATGACACGTGACGATATACGAGCAAGTCCAATCTATCATGTACGATGTCTAATATACATGTCGTGTACAATGTCAATACGATAATCAATGTAACATCTCATGACTGCAGATCCAAGCTATACTAGTCCGTATAGCACAGTGTCAAGGATTCAGATGTAACATTTCATGATTATTTAATTTATAGAAATTATCAAGGAATTGGAAATTATCAGAGAATGTACTTGCCTTGGGTCCTTAGCTGGTAATTATTGGTGTCCTGTTCCAGAATATCCCTTGGACGAAGCAACAGTCCTATAAACATATCACAAACACTTGCATCAGGTGCTACCCTAACACACAGTCAAAACACTGGCCTCAGGGCCATGCCAGGCAGGGCACTAGTCAACTAGGGTCATCTAGTAGGGATACGTAAAACACATTACACTTATTAATACTTACAATATTTATTCATGCACCAATTTAAATGTATTTACAATATATATATATATATATATATATATATATATATATATATATATATATATATATATATATATATATGCCTTTTAAATACATATTTGATTTATACTAGTTGAACATTATATATGTATACTCATATATATGCCAAAAATATATTTTAGATTATATATATATTGTCAACATTATCATTTAAATATACTAGTACTAATACACCAAATTAAATTTATACTAGCATATACTTTTTATTAAATAGATATTATATAAAAATAAACCAATATATATACATATATACTAACCAATTAGGAATATCGAGAATATATTAAGTATACAAAATATGCATATATACACATACCAAAATAATTATATATACTATATATACGTATTTACATGTATATCAGTTATTAAATATATACATATACAATATACAATACGTATATACATGTTAACACTATATGATACATAATTAAAATACATACATTACATTATACTAAGGTATATATATACTATACTTATACATGTATTAAACATTAAATAAAATAATACTATACACATACCTACACATTACACATTGCATTCATATACTAAATATATATATATATATATATACTATACATATTAAGTAAATAATTATTATACATATATTATACATATATATATATATAACCATAGAAAGAAGGAAGAAGGAGGGGGAAGAGCTTACAGTGGTGGTCGGGCTTGGCCGGCCGCCGGACTTGATGGTGGTGGTGGTGTTAAGTGCTGGAGGTGGTGGAGATGTCGAGCAGCAGAGAGGAATGGGAGCAGCCGGAGGAGGAACAAAGGAGGAGGAGCTCGGTCGCCGCTCGCCGGAGTTGGAGGAGTTCAGTCGGGATAGGGCTCGACCGGGCAGCAGCGGGGATGGGGAGAAGTCGACGGGGCAGGGAGCTCGGCAGGGAGGCTGGAGGGAGGAAGAGCAAAGGAAGAGGGAGCCGTCGGGTTGAGTAGCGGCCGCCGGAGGGCTGGGCTCGAGCTGACCGGACTGACAGCGGGCCGCCGGACTGGGAATGGTGGTGAATAGCAGCCGGACTGCAGTCGGGTGGAGCTTGTACTGGTGGAGAGCGGTGGGTCGACCGCCGCACGGGCCGGACGGGGAGCTGGCCGCACAGACGCGTCGAGGCAACGCCTGCGGGGTCGGGATCAGTCGGCCGGCTGGGAACAGTGTCTGAGGGGATGGGTTTCCCTCTCCTCTAAATTTCAAATGAAAAAAATAAGAAAGAAGAAGGAGAAAGGAAGAAGGAGAAGAAAAGAGAAAGAGAAGGGAAAGAAATCCCTACGGTTGAGGATGGAGGCTTGTGAGAATGTGGGGGCTTGGGGAGGTTTGCTACCTAGGTTTTCTAGGGATTAGGGTTTGATGTAGATAGGACATTAAATAGGATGAGGGTGTGGGTAAATCAAAGGTGAGGATGCACCCAATTAAATGGGTGATCCAGATTAAACATGAATGAATTTCATGTGGGGATGAGGGTGAGGGGCTAGTTAAATAATTATTAGGCTCCCTTATTGTTTTAAACAAATGAGGTGTTGACACAAAAATGCAAATTTGAAAATTAGCCCCCTTAAATTTGGGTATTTGCACAGGCGCATAAAATGACGAAAATTTGGCGGGCGATTCGGTGTCCGGTGTTTTATAGGGTCAGGGGGCGCTATAAGTTCGGTATGGGCTCAATTTGCAGGGCACTGGAATTAAATTGGGATTTTCAGAATCGGTTAAAATAGTATCCTCAATTTAATTAGAAATAAATACAAGTTACGTTCTAAAATTAATTAGGAGTACATGGGGCCAAAATCAGGTCAGGTCATCAATACCAATAATGAAGAAGACTCAGAATAGAATATTACCCTAATTTGGGCCGCACGAAAAAATAGGTCAAGATTGCCTCCAATTTCAATTGGAACGCACAACGATACAAAAATAGGAATTTATTAAATAACGTCCGTGATAATTTTTGTGCGGCTAGAAACAAGGTACATAGAGCATAATTATGAGTTGCAAAAATAGCAGAATGGAAGGCGGGCATGTCTAGGTCAAGATTATGAAATTTGTTGGAAGACAAAAGTCAGGGTAGCGCTCCAAATATCAGAGCAAAGGCAGGGCGCAATAATTAAATAAATTACGGTAATTAATGAAAATCTCCAAGAATTAAATTCTAAATAAATCAATCAAATACAGAATTCCATAATTCCGACAGGTGTTCATCTACTAGGCTTCTAGGTCAAGTCTACTAGCTTAAAAATAAATGAACACTGTATATAAATATATATATTTAAATACACATCACATAATTATTTAAATAAATATACTATCATGCAATTATTTAATTGTAACGACCATAATATTAAATATTATAAAAAGTCAAAAATACCCCAGTTTTTGGAACGTGGTAGTGACACCTTGAGATGTCTTCACCTGCAAAGAAGATAAGAGAAAGTTAATATCAAATTGATGTTAATTTTCCGGAAAAAAGCGTGAAGACAACATTTACCCATGGCCGGTGGTGTGTATGTTGCGTCCGCAGCCAGTACAGCTAAATCATTTCTTAATGATGCTAAGCGAGCTGTCATACCTGGACAAAAGGGTACGCCAACTGATACTGGCGGATAGTCTTCCCAGTCTTCACCAAGATCCACTCGAGGCTCATCGGGCAGAATCTCGCTGGAAATACTTACAGACGAGGGAGGGGTTATGCCCATTATTAGTATGGATAAAGTTATATGGAATCTTATTATGGTCAGCCTCGGAGGTGATCTCATAGCACTACCAGAAGCAGTAGTAGCAGCGGTCTCGAGCAAAGAATCTCCGGTACTGTCAGCCGGAACTATGGAGGTTCCCTCTCTAAAAGGTGAAGGACCTCTAATCGAAGAATCATCCCCAACAGGGGAAACGATAGGCTCGCTCCTAGGAGCCCCCCTGGTGGAAGCCCTTTACGGACCTCCGGCAGTCTTCTTCTTGCGAGGGGAAGGCTCTTTCAGAGTCGAGGCCTTCCGTTTCTGGGGGATAACGAGAGGCTCAGCTGGCGGAGTTATTATACCTCTCGGTATTGTCGTCAAGAACTTGTCTGCCCTGGCGGTGTCCTCATTCTCGTCCTAGAAAACAGATCGAACCTCCTCCCTTGCAGTAGACCTATGGGAGGGCATTCTAAAACTTCCATGCACATCAAAATCATGATGGAAGGTATTTATGGACGCATAGAACTGCGCATATGAGTGAAGGATGTGCAACTCCATAGAGAGAGAAGTCGCGGGCACAACAAAAGTTGCACCAGTACAGCCCGTGATGAAGTACCGCCATCTCCTAGCTCCATCAATAAGTCCACCTTTGGACTTGAAGCTGGTAATGGCATTCCCCACATGCAGCTGATCGTACCCAAACTGCCTGGCGAACTGACTGGGCAAATAAGGCTCCAGGTAGCAGTGATCATCGCTTCTGTACAGCAAATGGAAAGGTCTAATACAGACCAACCAGTAGAAGGCTTCAGGAGAAAGAATGGTCCTTCCATGGCCCTCATCCTTAAGTTTCTTCTCCTGTTGATTGATATGTACAGGGAGAACGATACAGAAGATCTTCCAGCTGTGGGCAACGTTTAACGCCCGCCGGCAATCTGTGACGGTCGCCACGTTCCAAGAGGAATTCTTGTAATTCAATAAGAAGTTATTTCCTGAACTGCTGGTAGGACCGGGAGACATCACCCTGGGGTTGTGAAGAATCAACCATCCCATCAGGTATAGGAAGGGTAATTCCACCCTGGGAAAGCTTTCACGTTGCGTCTCATCAGCGAGCAGCCCATCAGTAAGGGCCCTCAGGCCTACTTGTATTCTAAATACCATAGCAAGAAGCAGGCCCAGTCTTGCTCCGAACACTAAACGCACTGCAGGCCATAAGGTATTGCGATGGATACGATCTGCAGACGCAATGCCAGGCACCACCCAGCGGCGAAGCCAGATGGAGAGGAAGCCAGCCAATTGAGCTTCCTTTGACAAAGGCTTACGATAATGCCTCATATAACTGAAGGCTTTTGTGCCTGCAGGGTAACCCTCTATCTCCTCGTCAAAAATATGATCTGGAGCCCCGGCGTCTTCAATAAGGTCATCCATCGTATCAGCATTGAGCATGCTCAGGAGGTTCAAAGGCCTATCTCGGCTATCTACCACCTTGTCCGGCTTAACATTTTTGGCCTGGTGGAAGAAGAGATAGGTTGCCCACCTATTGATGTGAGCCAAATCAGAAAGCTCCTTGTAGAAAGTGGTGCAGGCAAGATAGTAGCACATCAGGTCCTGATATACTGCCACCGCCTGAGGGTTTGTATCCCTCAACTCTCTGTTTTTAGGGACGTACTCTTCATAAGGAACGTCCCCCATTGGCAGCCTTGAAATCTCTGTCATCTTATGAAGGGCTAAGCCCAACTCACCCAGCGGAGTGGCAAAAGTCCCAGTGAGCGAGTTGTATCGCTCCATCAAGGCTATAAACAAGTTAGGATTGACAGGCAGCCCAACACTTGTGGCGTTCACAGCCACGAACAAGCCAATACTTTCCAGCTCCGTCTGGAAGTGCTTTAGGGCCCAGGCAATCAAACTGGCCCATCGAAGATTTCCCGGGCTAAGCCATCCACTGGTCCGAGGGTTGACCATGGGGTACATTCCTTCCTGCCCCCATAAAGTCATTACAGAAGGTCGACATCTAAACTGGTTGGATCAGCGATATATCCTCACTCGGGACACTTTCCGACAGTAATCCCCTAAAGGGCATAACTGGGCCTGAAGGTCTACTCATAAAGGCTCCTTGGTTCAATCCTTTGTTATATAAAATCTTTCCCGGTCGGCCGTGAAGATCTGGAGTCAGAACCCACAACATCTTCCTAGGATGGGTGGCGTGGAAGAACGCAGAGATGGGGTAATCCCTGGGCATCTTGGGCAGATACATCACCGTGCCCTCGGCAGTAAACACCCAATCCTCCTTCTTAGGCTTGGTCTGGGATTATTTGTCGATAACATCCCTGAATAAGAAACCAGGTTTCTTATACTCCGTCCCGTCTATGTATGTCAGGGGCTCCCCACTGATCATACTCAGCAGCATGCGTTCTCCTTGGGACGAGATTAAAGTTCCCCTTTCTTCAGGATAATTGGCTCCAGAAATAGGGAATGTCACATGGGACAAGTCCTCCAAATAATTTGACCTCAACATCCCGGCAGCAGAGCCCATAACTTCAGCCAAAGGAGAAATCTGCAAGTCCACTACAAAATACAAGAGAACAAGTCAGTTTCTACACAAGACGCTACAATCTTGCTTTTTATGCCAAAAGATTATCAGTCTGAGCTTTTACGCCAAGATTGTAAAAATTTGAGCCTTACGCTGGAAACTATTCTCCATGGCATAAAACTCAAGGTTGGCAGTATCTAACAATCTGAGCTTTTACGCTAGATTGACAAAATTTGAATTTTTACGCCGGTACTTATATCCAGCGCATAAAATTCAAAGTTTGTAGTATACGCCAAATCTCGACAGTCTGAGTTCTTATGCCAGACTGTAAAAATTTGGAGTTTTTACGCCGACACATTAGGAATGTGCGCGTAATAATAAAACATCTCCGTACATCATCTTCTTCGAAGAGGCTCTCAGTACGAAAGATGACCTTGTGCGTGCACGTACAACGTGTGCGAAGGATTTTGTTTTCTTCCGAAGTCTCTACCTGTAATGTCCGGAGCATAGCTCAACGGTGGAGCACTGCATTCCGATCGAGGCTCATTCAGCCTAATAGGAGTTGCTCGTGCTTGAGCAGTGGAGCGGGAAGAGGAAGCAACCTTCTTTCCCTTAGCAGTGGAAGCCTGTTTAGGTGCCATGGCGATTCTGAGTTCTCAAGAAAGAGACGAAGAAGAAGGGTTCTTGGAAAGCAAGGGTTTTGTGAAGGCAGATAAAAGTTTTCTCTCTCCAGCCCTTAGACTATTTATAGAGTTCGGATAACTCTTCGAATCCCTAACCAAATCCGGTATTTATTATTCGGTTATGATTTGGGACCACGTCAGCCTACCATTTAGGAAAGACGGACAGTCAGTGGATCCAGAATTTACGCGCAGAGCAGATCTATGATTTTACGCTAAGGAGCTTTTACGCTCGAGAGGCTACAAATCTACGGTTTTACGCTCAGAGGCTATAAGTCTATGGTTTTACCCCCAGATGCTTTTACGCTCACGAGCTTTTACGCTCAAGAGGCTACAAACCTATAATTTCACGCTCAGAGGCTACAAATCTATGATTTCACCCTCGGATGCTTTTTTACGCTCAGAGGCTACAAATCTACGATTCTATGCTCGAAAGCTACAGACGGCCAATTACAAGGGTTTACGCAGAAGATGCTCCTTTTTGGCTACAAAATATTCCAAGTACCTGAAATATACAGAGTTTAGCATTGAAGACGACTATTCTTCTTGGGTCATTTGGAAGTTCATCCAAAGTCCAGTCATAATACTTTACAAAATGTTCAAATATGACTTGGTCGACAGAAATTTCTCACATTTTCCAAGGGATTTTTGGGAAAACCATTCGTGAAGATGATGATCGGAACAAGAATTCTTCATATCAGAGAAGTAATAATTCAGAACTCTACGCTACTCCTCGTCCAAAACAACATGACTGTTTAGATCTTCAACTTAATGCTAAGGAGCTTTCTACACATCTTCTGTTACGCGTAAAAGACAAGACGAGATCAGATGTTCTTTTATCAGAGTCGGCATAAAATTATTCAGACATATCGAAGCTGCACACTATTCAGACTTCCTCACAGCAAATATGGCAAATCATCAGATGCATAAAAGAAGACAATTTTATTAATCATGATTACATATGATGGAAATCCAGTCTACAAAGGATTTTTTATCTTCATGATTGCATATGATGGAAATCCTTTTTCTACAAAGGGTTTCTCATTTTCATTCAAGATCACACCAAGAATCTGCTGTGCCAGGTTCTCGTATTGGTGTAGATCTTTGTAGTCTTCTACAGCAGTTAATCGGCTTTCGCGGCCGATTAACAAAAAAGTAATTAATGGCGGAAGGATACAGAACTGGGCCTGTCTAAATTATTCAAGCCCACCCTCCATATGCCATGGCAGGCATGCCCTAGATTTGTGTTGGAGGTTCAGACCCAACTCAATAATGGAAGACAGGACCAGACTGCCTACCATCGTCCAGTGCCATAACGAGAAAGAATACAGCTTGCAAGCTGTGTAGGCTAATACGACCCTTCCTCTCTCCTGGACGAATCGCCATATAAAATTGCTGATCATCCCGAGCAAAGAAAGATATGATATCCTTCCATGATCCATCGTTGTAGAGGACATTTGCTCGAAGATGCATCTTTTACGGCTCCTTAAATGCTGGAAGAACATGATCTTCTTCTTCCTCAAGTCAACCCGACGAAGCTCGGCAACCATCCCTCTCTTTGTGGTGAAGAAAGTGTGGGAAAAACTGGTTAACCCATTCGCCTTTATATAGGCAAGGGAGAACACACCAAATCCCAACAAACTCCTACAAATGTGCCGAGAAATCAGCCTCGCAGAACGAGTCAAACTTGACCGTTTCATGCTTCATTCAAAGTGTTTCAAATTACGAAGAATATAAAAACTTTGAAGGGGGTCTTGTAGAAGCATAAAAAATATGCTGGGAAATCATACGCATAAAACCCTCAACATGCAGGAATTTTGCGTAAAACAGAGCTCCAGCACTGGGTGGCGTGAAACATGATTCCAGAACTATCGGCGTACAACAGAGCTTCAACGCTATTCGGCATAAAACATAGCTCCAGAACAACCCACGTAATACAGTATTTCCAGACTGCTTTGGCGTAAAAAGGTTGCTACATCGCCACTTCGGCATAAAACCCATCTGCTTTTAATGTAGTGGGAAGTTGTACGAGGAACGCTTCGTATTCCTCGAATGAACCTGTCAGTGGAAGCAGTGAACCTGACACCTGACAAAGAGTACTACACGACGATCGAGAGGACGACTGTTATGATGATTCTGCACAGAGCCCCAAACTGCCGTTTAGTGACACAATCCTTGATATAAGACATCATTTATGCATCCAAGGGATACGCTGCCTGTTTTACATAGGCAGAAGTGAGCTTTTACGCTTAGGAAGAGACGAAACCAACCGCAACGTCAAAAGCTGTTCTTCGTACAGAACTCGAGGCATGTCTCTGTAGTTAATGCACGAGATGAGGGCAGATCTCTGCATTTAATGCATGAGATTTGGTTCTACTTTCGAAGACTGGAAGAGCTATAATTAGGGCTAATACGTCCATATCACCATCCCCGCACATTATGCCAACCAGGCTATTTTCAGCTATAGGAGCACGCTGTACGCTATCTCCTTGAAATACGCCAACCTGGCTATTTTCAGCTATAGGAGCACGCTGTACGCCATCTCCTCAAAATACGCCAACTCAGGCTATATTTACAAAGGTGCATGCATCAAGCTTTACACAGCTACTTGGCCTCTACGCCAACAGGACAGCTACTTGGCTTCTACGCCAGCATGACAGCTACTTGGCTTCTATGCCAACATGACAGCTATTCGGCTTCTACGCCTACTTGGCTTTTACGCCATCAGAACAGCTATTTGACTTTTATGCCAACGAGACAGTTATTTGGCTTTTATGCCAACCATCTCTACGCGAGGGGCAGTTATCTACGTGGCCTATATGCCGTGATCTTCGATGGGCGATTATATGCATTATCTCATAATGGAACACGCGTCACACGCCAATTCAAGAGATTATTCATACATGGGTAGCAGTTATTATAACCGTCGCGTAAAAGGTGCAGCTCTCTCCGCTGTTCGGTTTCTACGCCGACTATAGCTGAACTCTATAAATGGAGACCTCCGGCCACGGAGGTCCAAGGTTGAAGGTCGAATCCAAGGAGAGAAAAAAGGTCGAAGATTTTTTTAAGAAAAGAGAATATATCCAGAGAGTGTTGATTGACTACTTTGGCAACGAGAGTTCAATCCCTCCTGCAGTCTTTGAAGCTTCTTTTTCGTCTTCTACAGCACTTCTTCGTCATCGTGTGGTCCAAGGGACAAAGTGATCGACCGCAGATCAGACTCCTATAGCAATATTTCTCCAGAATTAAATTTTACTACTTAACATCCTCGTATAGGATTAATTGTACTTCTTTTTCTTATTTGTAAACAAAAAAGGTTTCATACAAACCCTCTATTTGTTTTATCTCAAATAAAATGGCGACTCGCCAGGTGAATTTCCAGAACCTATCATTATAATGTTACCTCTGCTAGTGTTTTGTATACTAGGAGAGTTTAATAGCCTGAGTTTGTAAACAAAAAAGAGCTTCGTATAAACCATTTATTTGTTTTATATCCAAACAGCAGCAGGAAGCAGTAAGTCGAGAAGAAGCAGAAAGCAGAAGCAGAAGCCAAAGCCGAAGCAGCAGTAAGTAGCTGCAGCAGAAGCAGAAAGCAGCAGAAAGCAGCAGTAAGTAGCTGCAGCAGAAGCAGAAAGCAGCAGTAAGCAGCGATAAGCTGCAGTAAGCTACAGTGAGCTACAGTGAGCTGCAGTAAGCTGAAGTGAGCTTCAATGAGCTGCAGTAAGCTGCAGTAAGCTGTGCTTATGTTATATATATTGATAAGTTCGTGTATATATTGATAAGTTAGTATATATATTGATAAGTTAGTTGTATATATTGATAAGTTAGTATATATATATTTATTAGTTACTTGTATATGTTGATAAGTTAGTGTATATATTGATAAGTTAGTTGTATATATTGATAAGTTAGCAAGTTATGTATATATTAGTAAGTTAGTATATATATATATGAGATATATATATACATAAGCACTAGTTAGCATTGGTTTAAAATTATTTCTAGATTACCTTGAAGATTACATCAAGGTAATGAGAGTGAGGTATCTTGGGTACGGGTATTAAATATCATGAGTATATTAGTATGTTAGTTAGTATAGTATTATTATAAGTTTAAATACATATTAGTGTATAGTGAGGTGTATGGGTAGTTAGTTATATGTTAGATATTGAATTACCTTGTGATACCAAGGTAATGTCAAGGTATTGGTTTATACTCAAGGTATTGAGTTTGTATATCAAGATGGGTGTGTAGGTGGTGTGATACCGCTTTTAGTTCAAAGCCAAGGTATCCACTTAGAATTAGTTTAGTTAGGAGTATTATATATTATTGTTTGTATATATATTATAATATTTTCATATCTAATAAATTACGTATCTTATGATACGGTATCTTGTTGGTTTTCTAGTATCCTAGTATAGCTAGTATGGCCTAGTTGCATAGTGTATGGACCTAATATCCTAGAGTTGGACTCATACAACTTAGAAATAGCCAGTTTGACCAAGTTTGACTAGTTTGACCTAGAGTTGACCCAGTTTGACTATTTTGACTTAGAAATGGCTTTATGACCTAGAAGTTGACTAGTTTAACTTATTTTTATTCCGAACCTTATATTAATGCAATATTCCATGTATAGGTTTGTGTGATAGCAGTTCGGATATTGTTTTTCATTATTTGCTCTGGACCACAGACGAGTATATTCTCTGATAGTTTTTATTATTTGATTACTACTATATTTCAAGTATTTAGAAATGTTACTTATAATTCTTGACATGATGGTACACGGATTGTTATTGTTATTGGATCGTCAGTCATGAGATGTTACCTTGATTATTGAGATGGTATCGAATACTGTCCTTGTTGGTATTTGATAACATTAAAAATTATAGGTTAAATATTGGATAAATTGGCTAGTAACGTGTCATGATTCGATCCATCGTATCAGTCGGGGCGGGGAAATACCAATTAAATATGTGATCAAGAACTATCGGCTAGTAGTGTAATCATTGGCTACTAACTAACCATGCAATTCACGTATGGTTGAGTTAGCTCCTTAGTGTAATCATTGAATCTTCCAGGCCGATCACATATTTAGTTAGTATCTCAAATCACATAGTATATTAAAATTTTCATATTCAGTTCATTGATTACACTGTTCTATTTCTGACATTATAGTTCATTCCTTCATTCTTGTACGCATTGATTATATTTTCTGTTACTAGTATTGCCTATTCTTTTATTGTTCTTGATCATCAGTTATATTCTCATCGTAGATAGCATCCTCTATATTACTGCTTTATAGTTTTTGTCAATTAATTAGAACTGCTATTGGGTTGTACTTCACTCCATTTTTGACTGAAAAATAGTTTTCAGAGGATCCGAGAGATTGGTATTCGACATACTACAAACCTCAGCCTATAGATGGTGCAGACTTGGACCCACTAGTTCTGGAGTAACTGCCAAGAGATTTAGTCGGATTCACTAGTTAGCATAGTTAGTTCTCTTTAGCATTTTGGTACCGAATTTATTTTCGGCATATATTTGAGACTTGAATATTATTTTTATTTGTTGTTGTTATATATATTTTTAACTGTATAGTTATGTTAGACATCCTTGATATCTTATCGTGCTATAGATTTGTGTTGAGTATTGTGTTGAATTAAGTTGATTACATACTTCTTGGAGTTGAGATAATATTGGAGGTTTATGCATTATTGTGAGATAATTAGATAGTATAGCTGACCAAGACAGCGTTCTACCGCCAATGCTTTGGCGTAGGCTGGGCATTTTTCCCGACTTGCATCCTTATATTGGGTGCGGGTCATGATCGTTTCTACCCATTGAACCGGCTTCTTGGGATCTCCAGTCAGACTCGGTTGGATTGCCACTGCTGGTGATTTACTTATGGGCTTAACCCCGTCCCTCTCGATGATTCTAGGATCAATGTCCTAGACAGACCCTTTGTCAAGTGGTCTGCAAGGCGCTTTTCTGACTTTATATAGTCAAGAACCACATATTTCCCTAATAGGCACTTGATTGACTTGAAGCACAGCTGCAGGTGCCTGTTCATCTTAGCATTCACAGAATCATGCTTGAGTAGTTCTATAACAGATTTATTATCATAATTTATAGAAATAGCAGGAACAGGAATATGAGCAACAGGTATTTGCGTAATCAGATTTCTAAGCCATTCAGCTTCTGTACAAGTAGTATCCAAAGCTATCATTTCAGAGTCCAATGTACTTCTAGCTATGATAGTTTATTTACATAAACCCCAGGAGATTGCAGCTCCTCCTAGAGTAAAAATATATCCAATAGTGGATTTTACATCATGTGAGTCAGTAACCCAGTTTGTATCTGAATAAACTTCTATGATATCAGGGTGTCTAGTATAATGAAGTCTATAATCTATAGTACCCTTAAGATATCTAAATACTCTTTCTAATGCTGACCAATGTGACTGGTTTGGGTTACTGGTATATCTACTCTGTCTTCCAACATCAAATACTATATCAGGTCGGGTTCTACTCGTTATATACATAAGAGAACCTATCATCTGAGAGTATTTATGTTGTTCAACAAGTGAACCTTTATTCTTCTTGAGAATGATACTGCTGTCAAAAGGAGTAGGAGTAGGTTTCTTATCGAAGTACTCAAATTTTCTCATCATTTTTTTAATAGAGTGTACTAAGGATAGAGTATAACCCTCTTTGGATTGAGACACTTGTATTCCTAGAATCAGGTTGGCTTTACCTAGGTCTTTCATGTCAAACTTGCTAGATAAATAATCTTTAGTATTATTTATTAACTCAAGTATTGATCCTAAAATGAGGATGTCATCTACATATAAGTATAAAATGACACAACTTCCATCAAAGTTTTTAGAGTATATACATTTGTCATACTCATTTGGCAAGAAACCAAATTCTAGAATCATTTTATCAAATTTGTTGTGTCATTGCTTGGGAGCTTGCTTTAGGCCATAAAGTAATTTTACTAATCTACAAACTTTCTTTTCTTGACCCTTAGCAATAAAACCTTCAGGTTGCTCTATGTAGATTTTTTTTCTCTAGATCTCCATTCAAAAAGGCTATTTTTACATTCATTTTATGAATTAACATGTCATGAATGGATGCTAAACTAGAAGTATTCTGATAGAGGCCATCCTAGCTACAGGAGAGTAGGTATCAAAATAATCTAATCCTTTTTTCTGAGTGAAACCCTTGGCTATTAATCTAACTTTATATTTTTCTATAGTACCGTCAGCTCTAAGTTTCCTTTTGAAGATCCACTTACAGCCTATGGGTTTACTACCTAAAGGTAGGTCTGATGAATGCCAAGTACTATTCTCCATAGTGGAGTTGTACTCATTGTTGATGGCTTCTTTTCAGAAATGTGCATCAGGAGAAGATATTGCTTCTTCGTAAGTTGAGGGATCACCCTCTATCAAATAAGTGAAGAAACATTTCCCTAAATTCCTTTCAATCCTTCCTCTTTTACAACTTCTAGGTTCTATGTCTTGTTCAGGTTGTAATCTATATGACTAAAAATTGGAACTAGTAGAAGGAGCAAGAAAAGAGCTGGAGGGGTTGGAGGAAATTCTATTCTTAAAAGAAAATATATTCTCAAAGTAAACTGCATCTCTAGCTTCTATAATGGTATTGTTAGAGATTTTATTCACTTCAGAATGAGTCACTAGAAATCTATTGGCATTGCTATCTAAGACATATCCTATAAACACAGAATCTACTGTCTTAGGTCCAATCTTTCTCTTTTTAGGTTCTGGAATTCCTACTTTTGCTAGAATCCCCAAACTTTGAGATAATGGACTCTAGGAGTTCTAACATTTTTATATTTCATAGGGAGTCTTATCCTTTGATTTACTAGGGATCCTATTTAGGATGTAGTAGGCTGTTAATAAGGCCTCTCCCCATAAATTATCAGGAGCACCTGAGCTGAGAAGCATGTCATTCACCATGTCTAACATAGTACGATTCTTTCTTTCAGCAACTCTGTTGAACTGTGGTGAATAAGGAGCAGTCACCTCATGAATTATTTCGTGTTCTTCACGGAAGTTAGTCATATCGTTTGAGGTATACTCTCCGCCATGATCAGATCTAAGGATCTTGATCTTTTTCTCTAATTGGTTCTCAACTTCAGATTTGTAAACCTTGAATCTATCTAGAACTTCATCTTTGGTTTTGAGAAGGTAGGTATAACAATACTTTGAATAATCATCTATAAAAGTGACAAAGTATTTTCTACCTCCTCGGGTCAAGATCCTATTTGAATCACAAACATCACTATGAACTAGTTCTAGAAGGTCAGGATTTTTTTCTACAGATTTGAAAGGTAGTCTAGTATGTTTGGCTGGAACACAAATCTCACATTTATGTTTATTATCTACAGGAGACTTGGAAATAAGATCTAGGTTCATCATCCTTCTAAGGGAACCTTGATTCACATGACCTAGTCTATCATGCCAAACATTTGAAGATTCTATATTGAAAAGAACAAGAGAAGGTTCTGACACTTTATTTATAGTAGTGAGAATAAAAAGACCATCATTTACAAATTATTTTCCAACAAAGGACTCATTCTTAGAAAATACAACTTTATTGGCTTCCATTACAATCTTGTATCCAGATACTACAAGAAGGGATCCACTAATTAAATTTCTCCTAACTGACGTCACGTGAAGAACATCATGAAGAGGGAGAATTTTTTCTGATGTCATCTTCAGATCTATTCTTCATTTTCCTATAATTTGTGCCAAAGAGGCATCTCCTAGGGTTATGCCTCCTCCACATGATTCCTGGTAGTTTGAAAAATATGAGCGATCAAATAAAACATGAACATTAGCTCCAGAATCTAACCACCAGTCATCAGAATGGTAAAAAATATTAACTAAAGGTTGATAAGTCATAGACCTGAAGGAACTAGTAGACCCATTCAAAATCATGTTAGCTTCTGGTTTGGCTGGACCTTTTCCCTTATAAGGAGTCTTGATAGGTTCCTTCTTTCTTTGGAAATAGTTGAAGGATAGATGATTTGTTCTCCCATACACCAAACAAAATTTTTGTTGATCCTGAGTCTGACTAAAATTTCTAGGTCTATGGTTTTGTTGGTGTTGATGGTTCTGATGATGAGGCTGGAAGTTCTTCTTCTTCTTGAAGAAGTTCTTCTTGGGTTTGTGAGGATTATTAGACTTGGGTTTGCCTTGGGATGTTTCTACTAGGTTTACCTTAGTCTTAGACTCAGTCTTAGGATTAGACCTTAGTCTAATCTCCTCTTTTGTTCTGATTTCTTTTGGACTTGAGCAAAGGTAAGGTTACCTTGTGTATGAATAAGATCATTTTTAACATCAGACCAAGAAGGAGAAAGCTTATCTATCAGGCAAGTTATCTTATATTCAGTAGAAAAGGTTGAACCTTTGGCTTGAATATGCCTCACATATTCATGGAATTCATGGATTTGGTCATTCATTCGTTTATTATCTACCATGAAATACCTATTGAATGGGAAAGAATTGAATCTTTCAATTCCGGCATCATCACAGCCATATTCATCTTTCAAAGTATCCCAAAGTTCTTTAGGCTCTTATATTCAAAGAATATATCATAAAGAGAATCAGATAAAGCGCTTAGAATTTGATGAAAGCAATGAAAGTCTATTTTCTTAGGAGTTTTTGGTTTTGAGGAATTAGAGGGTTTGGACACTCCTATGTCAGACTTAGTGTCATCAGAATTATTTGAGATAGGTGTGGACCCATCAATAGCTGAGATCAGTCCTAAAGCGGTGATCCAAATTTTATCTGACTCTGCCACCACTTGAAGTGAGAGCCATCAAACTTTGCTGGCTTAGCAGTCGAAGTCTCATCTTTGCCAGTCATGGTAACTAGTATGGCAGTCTAAAGTCTACAAGAATAATATTGCTACTCAATGAGGGTGCCTGAGGCTCTAAAATACTAGTTCAGTAATCTTGCTAATCAACCTTAATAAATGTTTAGTCTATCAAGTTTTGATTAACTTGGGTTAGCTGTAAGGACCAGTTTCCAGCTAGCGGTGGTCCAAAGATACTTAAATACCGTGTCGCTTAGGGCTGTTTACACCCGTTTGACAGAAATACCCTTTCGATTTGTTCCCAAGCTTATCTCTACTTTTTAGAACTTTAGATTTAAAAGAATTTGCAAGGTCAATAAACTAATTCTTTAACTTAATTATTTAAATGTTTCAAGGGTATTCTTATACTAATAAAAGTTCCAAATCCCGTATATAAGCTTTCAACTTTTACTTGAAAAGAACTAATAAGAGAATAAAATTCGGCAATATTTCTTAATGAAATATCTTTCTACCAATTTAAAACACAGAGTAGTAGGAGAGTGAACAAAGTTTTTATTTTATTTTATTTTATTGTGCACTACTAATGACAAAGTGAACAATTTTGTTGTGAACTATTGGACGCAGTTTTTTTAATAAATATGCTAAATCGTTGTTCCAAGTAGGCTAACATGAGCTTGGAAAAGCTTCTACTAGGGATTACTTGGAAAACTTCTACTTTGACACAATAGCAAACTATGTTCCAAAACGTTTTGCTAACAAATGTTCCAACAGTAGCTTGAAACGTTTGCTAACAAAAAGATTTTGAAGATAACAGGAAGAAAAATATTTTAATGCTCAACTCTTAGATTGTTAGCAATAATTATTCCTTCTAGTTTATCTTTCACAACTTGTAACTAAAATAAAATGGAGTTCAGAGTTACCGGCCTAAGGGAAAGTCGAGTTGAATGCACTGCCCTAAGAGTTGATCCGAGGTCTATGTGCGGACTGTTCTCAGATGCTCCTAGTGGTAAAACCCCCGGTACTACCGGCTTCTCGTTGTCGCACACAAGTTCGAGAGATGCGACCCGAATTTTGCCTTGCCCAGAACGAAACACGGAAGAGAATGGAGGGTGGAACAGAAAGTTGCTTTGGTTTGTGGAAAACAAAATAACATAGCACTTTATGAATGAATTTTTTTTTTTTTTTTTTGAATCAATTGAGAAGAGGGGGTTTTATAGGTTGCCAACCCAACTGCTACTAGCAATTCGTGGGCAGCAAAGTTAGGATCCCACAACTTGCAAACGTGCAAAGGTGAGAAGTGGTCATCCGAGAAAGAGGGAGCAAGCAGAAGAAGTCTTTAGAAAGTTGGTTTTGCTCCTGTGAGTGAGCAACACCACAGCCAACAGAATCAACTCTCCCTCTTCTCCAGACGTGAATCTTTCATTTTTTTTAGGACACCACTTTTAGAGTTTGTCTCGGATCTCAAAATCTAAAGTCCGGCACTGGATTATTACTAAGTTAATTGTTTACTATTAAGCTATTATCTAATTATTCTTTTCCCACTACACATCATACCAATACTGCATTAAAACCCCTCCTCTCACAAATATCCCATGGGCAAAGGCTTCACCCACGTGAACAGTACCCATTTTCAGGATTACCTATCTTTAGGTGGCTATACCGCATTTTAGATTTGTTGAGTCTGTCCAAATGAGTAAGGGCTTGATGCTTCCCGGCCCTTTGTTCTTAGAAAATGGGTAATAGTCATTTAGTTCCTCCATAACCAATAACACTAAATACCCAGACTATACAACTCTGATTACACATAAGAAAACATATATAGTACAAAAATATAGAGGTTCCTTTACACCCATATATGGAACTAATCAAACAACATTTTCTAAAACTCAACCCCAAAATACAAGTTTTTTATGGCAATTTGTACAATGTTTAGGTTGGGTTATAGTTACATTTATTCGTCCATAGGAACAAACATTAGAACTCCAAACTTTATGGTTCTAATTAACAAATAAGAAGACACCCCAAAATTCCATCCAGCATTCTGTGGTGTTGGAAATGTATTGGACATAGCGCACACTCCAAAATACGTTATAACAGACTAAAGAAGACACAATGGCCGTGTCGCTGTGTCCATGCCAAAATACGCGATTCATTTACACCAACGTACGGAACTAATAATCACAAGAGCATTTTGCAAAACTCTTACATCTTGTGAGTAAGCAAGGAAATGCCAAAATAATAAGTTTTTATTTTATGTCATAATTACTATGATGTTTAGGTTGGACATAATTACATGCAAACACTAAGAAATCCAAAACTTTATAATTCTATTGAACCAATTCTAGTATAAATTCCGAACATTGTTCTGTTGGGTTGAGATCTAGGGAGCATGAACACTCAAAAAATCGGTGGCAGGTTCTGTCAAACACGTACCAGACACGACACAGAAACTTCAAAAGAAAAAGAAACACCCGGACAAGCCAAAATGGATGTCGTATCTGTGTCGCGGTGTCCGTTTCGTGTCCGTGAAAGATGATGGTGACGCTTGTCTACATGTTACTCACAACACTCAAATCTCGAGAAATCAATTAAATCCAAGCTCCAAATTCTCTCCCAAATTGAACGAACGATGTAATTGAGTCGCACTCCATAATTCAAATTCAGACAGGAAAAAAAAAGAACGATTTGACCAAATATATACAACAAAAATGTGATCATAAGAAATCACAGTTCTCAGAATTTGTGGAAAATGAGGATTAGGGTTGAGAGAGAGAGAGAGAGAGAGAGAGAGTATACCGATCGATAGCCGGGAGCCAGATAAGAAGAGTAGTGTAGCTATTTTAAGACCCGACCCGACCCGACCCGACCTGAGCCGACTCCGACCGACAACCTGGTCTTCTGGATCCGACTTTGGACCATAGGGTCCATTTACTCCAATCATGTCCCAATAGTAGCATGTTATTTCTACCTATACTAATGTGTTAGCATTAGTGTAACTAAAAGTTTATAGGGAAAAAGACTTTGATACAGATGGTTGTATCAAAGTTTTGATACATCCATTGTATAACAAGTAGGCTCCTCCTCTTCGTAAAGCGTGCAAGTGTGCGTAGTGGGGTCTACTTGTTCTACAATGAAAGTTTCAAAACTTTCATACAGTGATCTGTATCAAAGTTTTTCTCGTATATAGAAATAATAATATTCCATTGGATACCATATTCTCACTCAGATCTGACTTGAACCGAACATGCCTAGATCCGGATACGAACAAAACTCGACTAGAACTAGATCATTTTTAATCGAAACTCAACTTTAACAACCAGGACATACTCGATCAAGACCTAATCTGGACCCAACCAAAAACCAACTTAGAATAAACCTCACCCGACCCAAGGTGTACCCAAATTCAACTTGAACGCAAACCAAACCAAAAATCAAACCTGATCCGACCAAACCAAAATTGTACACAAACTTGATCCATTGTAAACCCGACTAACTCAACTAGACCCAAATCCCATTTGAGTTAACATAGACCCAGACTCAATTCAAACCTGAACATAAAACATAAGTGGATATGATTAGACCCAAAATTGACACGAGAATTACCAAATTCGATCCACCGGACACAATCAAATTGAAGCCTCGCCCAACACAAACACAGCCCAGCCCAAACGTGAATCATATTCGAACCACCATGACAATCATGCATATTATTTTAAGAGTTATATACTCATATTGTTTATAGGTTATTATTATAATATAATTTTGGAAGTGTTATGTTAATAAGAACACTTTAGAAAGAGAGACTAAGTTTGAGAGAATTGGAAAAAGGAAGAGAAGTTTGGGGTAATTGGGGATAGGGAGACAATTCTCCAATGAATTAAAAAAAAAATTGAAATTGGCTTTCAATTTTCTGAAATTGGTGAATTTTATGTGTATCAAGAAGTTGATATCATCAAGTTGGTTTAAGGTGCTAAATAGGTTTTTGTCCAAAAAGATGTGGGTTCAAATCCCATTCTCAACTATTTTTCTATTTTTATGTTGTTTTTCATCTACTCTCTACCAAATCAAGACCATAAATATACATTTGAAACACTTGTAACCATTGCAACTCTATCTACCAATTCAAGACCATAAATATGCATTTGAAACACTTGTAACCATTGCAACTAATGTTAGAGTCATCAAACTCGAGTGGCTCTTGTGGTTACCGATGAAAGGTATAAGATCTTGGCTGGGTGGTAGAAGATCAGTGGATCGAGCCACGGGGACGTATTATTTCTTCTATTTATAAATAATTGGAGTTGAAAATAGTGGGTCCAAAGACATGTAATGGTTCCGAACGTTACGTCGGGTCCGAACGTTATACCGAAAATTCAAAAAAAAAAAAAAAACTAGTGTTAAGTCATTTTAGCGACAAAGACTAGTTTTCATTTTTAAATGAAATTACTTTGACTTATTGTCTTTCAAAAGAAGAAATAAAAATAACTTTTGAAAAGAAACCATCATTTTCTTTCAAAATTTATCAAAAACAATAAATGAACGAAGTAGTTTATCAAAATATAAACTATAAAACAACTTTTTTTTCTTGGTTTTAAAAAATGAGATAGTAACATTCCCAATAATTTGTAACGAAATCTAACTTACATCAGACAACCATAATATCATAATACACTACATAATTGTTTGATTGACTACAAATACAACTCTTGCATTATTTGTTATAGCATTTTTTAATAATTTTAGTATTTATGCAAAAAAATTGTAATGATTATTATAATTCAACAATATTTGTTATAGTCAAAATACGTAAGACAATATCAAAATGACAACAAAATTTAATCATATTTTAGAGAGTATAAGAAAAATAAAACCAAAGCACCAAAATGAGGATTGATGATAGCATATTCCTGTTGGTCATGATTTGGTAATATATATATATATATATATATATATATATATATATATATATATATATATATGATTTGAATGCACACCCTTTTAGACCAAAACCTTAATTTAACAACCATCTCAATTTATTAATTTTTTTTTTTCTTATGATTAAAATTCGTCAACTAAGTTATCGAATTTCAAAACTTATTGGAATTCTTAAAATTCGTCAACTTAGTTGACGAATTGTCTCCTTCATCCCAATATTCCAAAAAAAAATCTTCTCCTAAATTCTCTCAAACTTTGTCTCTCTCCCTAAAATTTCATGTATGCTAATAAATGTTCTATATTTCTAAAAAATTATCTATGATACCAAATACAAGAAATTTACATTTGGATGCATACTATTCAATATAAAATAACTGTAAATGTAAATAAATACTCAACTTATGACAGTGAATAAAATTTCCAGGAATACTGCATTTTCGTAAATATTATAATTCGCATACCAAACCATTGTTTATAATAGTATAAACTAAGTTAAATTTAAAAACTAAAACTAAAACTTTTTTCCATATATAAAAGGACTTCAAACAATATAAAATGATTTCAAACAATAGCTGTGTAGTGTTAGATTTAGATTCTATCTCCTAAGAGTATTAAGAATTGGGTTGATCGGTCTTTACTCGATTCTAAATCGGTAGAGACTGATTAAGGGAATGTTTGACCATTTTATTTGTGGTTTGATTTGAAGGATTGCAAGATTTTGTATAATGTTGTGCATAACACTCATTGGCACTAACTTTGATCCTAGTGGCGTTGATAATGCAACACACATACAAAAAAGAAAAAAAAATATATTATTGAAAAAATATATACAAATTTAAATTGTATTAAAATAATTTAAATATGAGTTAAATATATTTTAATTAAAATTTGTTCTGTGTAGAACTTTGAATATATGTTTAGATAATACCATATAGTTGTTTAAATATAATTTAAATATTAAATATATTTTAATTGAATTTGTTATGTATAACTTTATAGGATTTTGGATGTATATTCAGATATTTATAAGGATTTTATTTTTTTTTTTTTACGCGAGGGATATACATACAATGGAAGTTAGTTATAAGAATTAATTTTCTATTAATTACGTGAGGATATACGTACGACACATACGGTGGCAGTTAGTTATAATGATTTTATATTTTTTGAATTAACGGAGGATATACAAACGGCTTACATAGCTCACTTTTGAGCCGTTTTCAAGTCGTATTATAATATTAGAAAAGAGATGATTTATTTGTTGAGATGCAGTATCTTTTGTTGTTATTGTTGATGAAAAAAAATCAATTTTCAAACACCATTATTATTATTATTATTATTATTATTATTATTATTATTATTATTATTATTATTATGTGGTCTAACATTTCACACGAAACTTTTTGCGCATGCTGCGTTGTACGCTTTGTGGGCACACTGCGCCCCAAACTCCCACCATTAATAAATGGAAAGAATAATACGTCCCCGTGGCTCGATCCACTGATCTTCCACCACCCAGCCGAAATTTTATACCTTGTCACGCCCCGCTTCCAGAATACTGGATAAATACGGGGACTGACATGGCCAACCGCACCTTGCAGAATACCGAAGTAACCCACAATGTGTTAAGGTTGTCAAGAAGACAAATGGGTAGAAGACAAATGGTAAACTCTAGCATGCTATGACGTCAGTCCTAAGGCCGACAAATCATATTATCTCAATCCAGCAACACAAGTACAAGAGTATATCATACATGAAGTAACAAGGCGTCCCAAATTACATGTCTCATATGATCTTGAAGCTAGTGAATACAAAATGCTACACTAGCAGAGTTTAATAATACATGATCAAAATATACCAGCCATGGTCTAATATATACATCATGTTGATCGTAGTCTCAAAAAGAAGTAATCAAATGAGGGGTAGAAGAAGGAAACCCACTCGCGAGCTTCGACCACAGTCCTACGAGTACGAGCCATCTTGCTGGAAATACGGTGGATCCGGGTTCTCTTTGGGAAAACCTGGCAATGCAAAGCCAGTGGGGTCAGAACCCCAAAGAACAAGTACCACAAAGGAGCTCAAGGTGATAGATCAGACACATCACAACATAAGCAGAAAGAGACATATATAAAATAAATGCATATCGAGACTTGTACGGTACCAACGTACTTGTCTCAGGAATAATACAGGAAGAACAGATAATAAGTGCAGAAAAGAAATTAAGGCGACGAGCGACAAGAGATCATAGAAACTACTCTGGATCGGGGCCACAACCCTTAAACCAAAAAGGGATCGGGGTTGCAGGCCTTCACCCGAGCAGAACGTAGCACCCTCACCACGCGCTGGAGGAAAATAAAACTAGAAGAGTGAGCTATACGAATAACAAACATCCAATTCACGGTCAAACATGCCTACGGCTTGCTAAATTTAACTAACTAGGGTTATCACAAGCCCTAATTACTAGAAATATATTGCTAAGAATATTGCTACCACCGGCACTACAGTCAACCCAGATGGCCAAGGGTACGCTTGTCTAGTAAATTTAAATGCACGGTCAACCATACAATAACATAACTTGAACTTGTAATCATAAACTTGTATATAAACTTGTATATAAATTTGTCTTGTAAATGTCATAGCACACGTAAACTTGGTCAGTCATGGAGCCCTTGCCTATCAGGGTTGTCCAGGCCATATAGGGCCATTGGGGATCGGGGTAGCAGGTTGCACAATATTTTTTCCTCCAAAAATGCTCTAGATAAATCTTATCTTGTTTAATCATTACTAAATTATTTCAAGTTCTCGAACCGTGGACACTTGAGAACTCCCTAAAATGAAGAATTGCAAGTATGAGCTATTCATGAGATATCGTATTCGTGACACGCGATACATTGGACAATGCTCTCACTTGATTGCCCGGTGTCAAATGCAATAGATTTTTACACACAATTATTTCTATGCCGTCGTGAGGATTGTGAACTTGTACATAAACTTGTCTTGTGAACTCATATGTACAACTTGTCTGTATAACATTTTTTAGAGGATCCGGGAGATTGGTGTCCGACGTATTACGGACCTCGGCCTATAGATGGTGCAGACGTGGACCCACTAGCTAAGGAGTGATTGCCGGAAGGTTTATCCAGATCAGTAGTCTTTTATAGTTAGACTCTATTAGTACATTGGTACCGAATTTGTCTCCGGCTCATTTTGATTTGGATATTGTACTGATATTTGATGTTATTGATATGAGTTGTAGATGTTTAGAGTTTAAATATTATTTTTAAAATTCTTTGACTCCTATCGTGCTTTAGTTATTATGATTGAGTGTCATATTAATATTATTATTATCTTTTATTCTCTGTTCAGAGTTGAGACATTGGCAGGATATATATATACTGAGTGAGATAGATAGATTGTATTGACAACCCAGACAGCGTTCTACCGTCGATGTTACGAAGTAGGCTGGACGTACCCACGTACTCGTACCCCTTCACCGGTTGTGGGTCGTGACACATTTTTGTGGTGGCCTATGCAGGTCTCTCTTTACAATTAATGTAAAGTCGTGGTAGTACAACGGCTTAGTTGTACTACTGTGAGCCTGCGATAGGATATAGGACATAGGACACTAGGATGAGAGAGGGATACTCAATCACAACTAGGAATTCTAATCTGATTTAAAATCGCTACTCTTGATTTATTTTGAATACTATAAATATTGTTGTCCTTCCTTGATAATATCTTATCTTGTGCCAAATTGATCTCTTTTGTTTTGATCTGTCTTCAGGATGCCGTCGAAGACCAGATTCCATCGATCGGGAGCAGCTTCTGAGAGGTCTGCCACCTCTCAACCTCCCACTCAGACAACAGGGGTTGTACCTCCTACGACATCAGTTCACATAGGAGTCTCGGCTGCCTTCTGGGGTTCTCCTCTACCTGTTTAGAGGACTACCCCAGTTGCTTCGGAGGGACTTCCACCACCTCCAGTGTTGGAAGATGCCGTGCCGATGGTTGCACTGTTTAGAGAGATGATAGAGGTATAGAGGGCACAGATAGAGGCCCAGCACAGGAAGTCAGATGTAATACGACAGAGTATGGAAAACACCTATCAGGTAGCTATTGTAGCAGTTCAGAGAGGGGGCTCCTCCACAGCCACATGATGTTCAGCTCGAGCCGGGCAACATTCAAAATTTTAAGAAGCTAGAGCCTCGGGTTTTCAAGGGGACAAAGGGTATAGTCTATGCTGACGATTGGCTTGAGAATATCGAGCGTCTCATGAGGGTGTCCTGTCTTGTTGAGGATCTAAAGGTTGAGGCGGTAGGACTTCAGGTGTTCGACATCGTCCGCACTTGGTTCCGGAATGAGCCACTTCTTGCTGATACGGGACAGTCTTGGAAGGTATTCAAGGAACTCTTCAAGAAGAAGTTCTTTGCTCGGACGGACATATTGGACTTAGGAAAGCTGTTTGAGAGCCTTACATAGGGAGCATGTCCGTAGAAGAGTACACCGCAGAGTTCGGGAGGCTGAGCCGATTTGCGGAGTACTTGGTGAGAAATCCAGAAGTTTGGGCTATCCGTTTCTGCGAGGGTCTGAATTGGGAACTGAAGATCCCCATTCCGTCTTTCTATGAGACGTATTCTGAGATACTTCTGGAGGCACGCAAGGTCGAGCGGGAGTGGAACTTGAATTCGAAGAGAGACCGTGATATATTTGGGGGTGCTAGTAGCAGTATGGGACCGGAAAAGATGTCGCAGTTCCAGCAATAGTATTAGGGGGCTTATCAGCTCCAGCAACCGTATCAGGGGCTTATCAGCTTTATCAACAACAATTTTTTGTACAGTTCGGAGCTTATCAGTAGCAGTATCAGATGCATGAGCCGATTGTTGCCCCAGTACAAGCTCTAGTACAACGGATGCCACAACAGCCTCAGAGACAGGTGCAACAGGCTCCTCAATGCACCTATTGTAAGAGGACTGGGCATACTTGGGAGATGTGTTGGAAGAGACTTGGAGCGTGCTTACATTGTGGATCAACGGAGCATATAGTGAAGGATTATCTCTGGACCCTTCATCGTCCAGGCCAGGGTGCAAATCGAGGGCAGAGAGGTGGAGCTAGGCCACCTGTGGCACCACAAATTGCTCATCACCGGCAGAGGGAGCTACCTCAGTAGGGCGGAGCATTTGTGATGAAGATCGAGGAGACCGATGTTACAGGTGATGGGTTAGCGAGTTCTGTTCTTTCTTTCTGTTCCTTCCATATATTTTGATTGATTTCTTCTTTAGTGCCTTTTGGATGCTTAAAGTTAGTATAGCTAATAGAATACCCTGACAGAGATAGTAGTAATAAGACAGGCGGAGACTATGACCAAGTATATTGTTCTTTGCATAGGACTGTTCTTGGTGTGGTTTTAGATAAGACCTTCTTGGACTATGATTGCTGGGGGTTTGAACAAGGAGTACGATCACCTTTAAATTTTGAGGATAAAATTTTTTTAAGGGGGTAGACTTGTCACTACCACTTTTCTAAGAAGAAATATTTTGTCTTTTTCGAATATTGGTAATATTATGAATAGTGGTATTTTAAAAATTATTGTTTGATTGATATCTTATTTTACTATAACTAGTATGAATATTTTTAGCTTATATTATTTTAATATTTGATATGGTTGCATATGTTTATGTATTATATTTAGTTAATGGTTAGTTGTTAGCCATTAGTTAGACTAGTTAGAAAACCTAATTGGACCTAACTAGACTTGTCATGGACCACATTTAAGTTAGACCCATTGAGTCAAATAATTAAACACCATTATTTAGTTAGTGATTTATTTAAACCAACCATTAGGAGTAGAAGCTTCCTCCTTAATTAATATTCATCATGACAAGCCCATATGGACATTTTAGTCTTCATACATTGCTTGAAGAGAGGGACAAGGGGTCGTCCACTACATAGAGGGGGTTCTCTCTCTCTCTCTCCACTTTATTTTATTTTATTTTAATTCTAGATCCCCAATTGAGTTCTTCCCTAATTCATTCATCCCTCCATCAATTTTTTCTCAAAATTATTCTCAATTCCCTTCAAAATTCGTCAATTAAGGAACATTGGAGCTTGGATTGCAAGGAGCACTTGAAGGAGGAGGAATTGGCAAGGAGATCATGTTATAATTGTGTCATTGAGCATTTCATTGGGAATTTATCTCCCAATAGGTAAATTCTGAATCCATCCCTTAATTTAGACTCAAATTCATGCATTTAACCATTGAGAATCATTCCTTGGCTTAAGGCTACCCATAGGATCAAGAACTAGGTTCATATGACTTGTATTGTGGAATATACATGGGTTTTTGTGTCCAATTAGGGGAAATTACGAGATTGATACATCAAGTGTGTGTCATGAGACCAATTAGATCTAATTAGACTTAGAACGAGTGTGTGAGGCTAGCTACGTGTCCACAAATGGATACGGAGAGTCCGTATCACGATACTTCATGATACTGTGGTGTAGATTTAGTGTTTTCCCTTATTTTATATTTTTATAGGCTAATTATCTGTTATTAGCATTAAATTCAGTTAATATAATTATTATATATCCTAATTTAGGTTATATTATGTAATTCATGTTTTTTGGGGGTTGTATCACGGTGGTGAGTGGTTTTAGTGAGGATATCATGAGTATCATAAAGATTTCCATGAGGTGTTTGAAGAATTGTATTTAGTTGAGTGTTGGTGTGACTGTGTTGGGATAGAGAATGTATATGTGCATGTGTCCATAGGATTATATGTGTGTAAGAGTATATGTGAGTATGTGTGGTTACATGTGTGACATTATTATATATCGACTGTGCACAGAGTGATGGTAATAGTGTGTGTGTCATAGTAGCAAGGCTGGGGGGGTTGGCAGTAAGTTGGGGGTTTATGCAAGCACTGCAAGTTGCATAAGGTGGAGGGGTGCATAAGTTAGGGTGGTGAATGACTGGGAGTCTCGGTTTCAGTAGGTAGGGTGTGAGTGTAAGCCTGTGTGTGTGGGTGAGCCTGTGTCTAGAGTGTTTTGGTGTCCAGTGTCCAGAATTATATAGTGTGATTTATATGTAGTATCTTCCAGTTATTGATGTGGTAGTTGCATAATTTTAAGATAGAGGTTTAGTGTGGGATGTGGTATCAGTGATACAATGTATCATATCATTAATTAATGAATGGGTTATTAACCAGTGCATAGGGAGATTTGGGACTGTGGTATGGATTGACAACAGTGAGAAGGGGTACCAGGCAGTGTGGAGATGGAAATGGATCCTGGGTCCAGGTAAGAGTTCTTGCAAGAGTGTCCAAGCAGTGGGCTTTGGTACTGCTTCCCTGCAACAAGAGGGGAGAGGGAGTGACATGGACATACTTCTTAGCCGCAAGTATACTGCAGGTTTTGGCAACTGCCTGTGCAGTTTCTACTGCTATATATGTAGGCAACTTCATGTGCCATTGCACTACAAGAAGGGATTTTGGCAATAGTTGCATATGGTACTGCAGGCCTTGAGGGGGGTTTCTATGTCTGGGCATTAAGGGGGTGTTAGCAGCAGTAGGTTTGTGAAAAGTTTAGAGCAACACACAACAGTGGCTCATCACAGCTGTAGAAGCATAAAAAATATGCTGGGAGGAGCTACGCAGCATACTGATGCAGAGCAGCATAAACAGAGGCCTTCAGAGCCATCAAGCGTACAAGCAGAGCTTTCTCCGCTAAACACAACGTGAATTACAAGCTCAAAGGACCATCTGCGTAAGTGCAGTACGTTCAGGTCGCTCCAGCGTAAACAGGGTTCTTCATCGCCTCCATGGCGTAAAACTCAGCCGATCTCAAAGCAGCGTTAAAGCGTACGAGGAACGCTTTGTCTTCCACAAAATGAACCTGTCAAGTCACGCAGTGAACCTGACCTCTGACTCCTGACAAAAAGTGCTGTACGGCTACCCTGACGACGACTGAAAAAGAGGACAGACCCCTCGGGATGCGCACCACAGTATGATGGCGGATCTCTACATTTAATGCAGAGGATTTGGTTAAAATATTACCGAATCGTCGTTTACTGACGTTCCCTCAGCATAAACTGCTCTTTTGCGTACAAGGGGATACGCTGCCTTGTTTTACACAGGCAAACATGAGCTATTTTATGCTCCGCAGTAGACAAACTGCCTGCCACGTCAAAAGCTGCACTTCGTACGGGGCTCAAGGCACGTCTCTACGTCTAATTGCGCAGAGCGGTGACAGTTTCTCTCTAGGCACGTCTCTGCGACGGATGCACAGAAGGGCTGCAGACCTTCAAAATACGCCTCCGTATTTAATGCACAAGATGGTGGCAAATCTCTGCAAGAGATTTGATTATATCTTCAAAAGCCGTAATTCTGGCTAAGACGTCCATTTCAGCACTCTAGCACGGTACGCAGCGGCTTCTACGCCCATTCAAGATCTGTGCTCATTCGGCTTCTACGCCCATTCGGCTTTAAACGCCCACTCAGTCTCTACGACCATTCGGCTTCAAACGCCCACTCAGTCTCTACGACCATTCGGCTTCTACGCCTACTCGGCTTCTATGCCCATTCGGCTTCTACGCTTACTCGGCTTCTATGCCTATTTGGCTTCTACGCCAGGGTGACAGTCATTTGGCTTCTATGCCAACCTCTTCTACACAAGGGATACCTACCTACGTGGCTTCTACGCCGTGATCTTCTCAGCAGATATACGCATTTTGTCCTCTTAGTTGGACACGCATCACATGCTCACTCAAAAGGTCATCT